>JAREIK010002838.1:8775457-8940457 GCA_029783825.1 Sapria himalayana | reverse complement strand
CATAATGCAATATTTTAGGTTCCTCTAATATATTTGAAATCCCTTTTCATAGTACTCCAATGCTCTTTACAAGATATTGCCATCATTCTTTTATAGAGGTTCAATTTCTTCTTATATTGCCATCATTCATAGAGATTCAATTTCTTCTTATATTCAAAGTATGTGGTAATATTAATTGCTTTCATATCATATTCTTATATAGAGGTTCAATTTCTTCTTATATTGCCATCATTCATATAGATGCAAAAGCTACTTATAACTTCATTAAATATTAATAATTCTCCATCCTCTATTAAAAAAATATACAATATTACTCCCTTTAACATACTTTGAATGACAAGTTGATGGCCTTCTATCATGAATTGGTTAACTAACTTTTAGAGCCTTAGACTTAAATTATTCTTATATCTCATGTTCTAGTGCTTCCTTCATAGATTTTAGATGTTCTTGTGTCAGATTAATTTCCACTTAGATAATTATAGTTTTTGAAACTTCTTTTGATGTACTATAATTCTTTTTCATTCTTTGTAGTTAATTTTTTACAAAGATTACATCCCTTTTATTAATAATCTTATGGGTAGTAGGATCCCTCAAGCAATATCTCTTTATTCTTTTTTGGGTGTTGTACATTACATATGTAGGATATCCAAAATCATAATAATATTTTATCATCATGATAATGGATTAAGAGATATAAACAATATATTTAGCATAACATTTAATAATGGATTAAATAATATTGTCATAATAAATATTTTCATAAGAACTATCAGAGATAGTCCCTTAGCTGAGATTTTTCATGTTAGTGTATGTATGATATAATAAACCTAATAGTGCTTGTTCGCTAAATAATTTTTTACTCATTGGAATAAATACATAATATATCATAATATATAATAATACTTAGCAAACTATAAGACTTTTGCTTGTTATGCAAGTCAATAGGCTCAAAAAAGAAGAATTCTAAATGGATGTTAGACAAAGTTAGAATTCAACATACTTAAGAGTTGAGTTATGTTTTGACTAGGTATATAAGATATATCAAACATGTGTTTGTTTTGACTAGGTATTCTAAAAATTAATAAATCAAACTAGGACTAAAAAATTTTGCTCTTCAAAATTGATTAATTTTTTATAATATATCAAATATGTGTTTGTTTGTATATACTCTCACAACCTACATTACACTAGGTATATATGCAAATTGAATATTATCAACTAATATAGAGAACACATATATTTTGGTATGATGACTACTAATGTTGAAATGAAATTTTATAATATTGCTCATCTATTCTTTCTATTTATTGTTAAGCTACTTGTATGGATTTTAGGGTTAAAATTAAAGGTGTAGAAAATACTATCAAATTCATATCCACTTACATAAACCAACTACAAAAACTAGAAATCTAATTCATGAATAATCAGATAACTATCTAAAAATTATGAACATAACTTTGATAAATTTTGCAAGCCTCTAAGTATGAAAACCTATATCTTATTTGGAGTTGATAATATTTTTGTTTAGTTGACTAAGGGTAATTAACGAGGCAATCTATTGAATAAAAGTAAGTTGTTGAGATACTTAGACACCAATTACTACTCTATCTTATCCCATAATGAGATGGGAAAGTTGAAATATCAAGTTGGTGGAAATCATATGAATACACCTTTCCCATTCTATAAAAACTGACACATGATCTGCGGACTCCTCTAGTGTATGACATAATATCAAAATTTTCTTTTTCTATGGTTATGAATGTCATTTCAAATAAAAGAAACATACCATATCTAGATATTATTGAAGGTTTCACTACAAGAAAAGATACAATTAGAAATAGAAATTAGAAATATCCAATTCTATTTCTAAAATTAGGAATGAAATTGAAATGAATTAGAAATAGAAATGATATTATGAAAAAATTAGAAATAGGAAAAAAAATCTATAACTAATTAGCATTGGATTTTTAAATGTTTTTTAAATCCGATGCTAATTGTGATGAGCTTTCGTGGCCAGATATGCTTATATTACATTTAGTGATAGAAATTTATGTATCTATTTTTTAGAAACAGTAAGATTATTTACTTCTATATTTAGCAATGAAAATTATTATCATCACTAAATATAAAATATCTTACCCATCCATCACTATTTTATTTTTAAAAATTTAGCGATGAAATATTATTTCATTACTAACGTAGAAATGGAAATAAATTCCACCACTAATTTATGATAATTAATTTATCGAAGAATACTTTAAAACTTTGAAAAAAATGTAGGGTTTGAAGGTTTTTAATTTCGATTCTGAGTTAGTCCAATTTATTTTTGGAATTACTTTCCTCTAATTAGTGTTCATCATGTGATTCATTTATAATTATGGTATTAAATTTAGCTTTTAAAATTCTTTCGTATGTATTGTATTCAAGAATTATATTTTGTTTTTTTTTCATGTTTAAGATTCTAATAGGGTTCTCTCTTCTTGTTTTCTTTAATCAATATCATTCTAATTGATAAATTATATATTTTACTTTATTTGCACATTCTAGGATTTGTTAAAATTTTGGGTTATCTAATTGAGGTATGAAATTATTGTGTGTTTCATTATTTTCCTATAGTTTTGAGCATGCTAATTAATGTAGACTAAGTTTGTTTACTAGAATTTGTTAAAATATAATAATTTATAAATGAACAGCCTATACTAATGGTGCAACTTTAACAATGAACAATTTTTAAATAATTTAACAAATACTAAAAGTTAAAATGTAATAACAATGAATAACGTATCAAATTCGAAGGTATGCAAAAAATAATATGCCCATTTAATGACGATAAATGTCAAAATCAGAGTTTCTAAGATGTGGACACAGTGTGATATCATCATGCAAAAAATAGATTATTAGAGACTATTATGTTTGGTATAAACATGAAAAAATAGTTGTGCCACAAACAAAAAAATATTATATACATAGAAGTATTGATTGAAATATTACAATGAAATATGTCAATCCCAATGATGCATGTAAAGTAATGTTGAAGAATCTTATTGGTCCTTCATTAAATCCAAATGTCATTGATGATATCCCAATACAATTAGCAAAATAATTTTATGAAATACTACAAGCATTAGAAAAAAAAGGTTTGGCCAGGTAATCTATATGACAACTCAAAGTTATCTATGGTGGACAGACTATTGAATTTAAAGGTAAAACATTATTTTTCAAAGAGATGTTTTGATGAAATATGCTAGTTATTATCTAATTTTTTATCAAAGAATACCATCATAATAGAGAGCTTTTATAGCACAAAGAAGTTAAAGTGAGGTTTGGTTTTTCCTATTAAAAAAATTCACTGATGCATTTATGGCTGCATGATATATTAGGGCATAGACAGTGAAGCAATTGCATATAATTTTTATAATTATCCTCATTACAAAAGAAATACTGCTTGTAAAATGTAGAAAAAAAAATATTTCTCATAAGAAGATGCATTATTTTTTGTTGACTCTTCATTTACAAAGATTATTTGTATTTGAAACCATTGCTAATGACACGAGTTGGCACAAAGACTATATAATTGAAGATGGTGTGATGCAACATTGCTCATATTCTCCTACTTAGAATTATTTTGATAATTTTCATCCATTTTTTGTAAATGAAAGTCGAAATATTAGATTAGGGCTATGCATAGATAGATTTCAACCATTTAAACAAATATTGCAACAATACTCTTCATGATTCGTTATTATGATACCTTATAATTTACCATCATAGATGTGCATAAAAGATGAATACATATTTTTGTGTGTTATCATACCCAATTTGAGAAACCTAAAAGACAAGTTGGATGTTTTTCTATTGTCATTGATTGTTGAGCTCAAAAAATTGTAAAATGATGGGATCAAAATATATGAAATATCTAGAAAGAAAAACTTTAAAATATTGTCAGGATGAAGTATTGTAGAAGAATTAGCCTATCCTTATTGCATGGAGGACTCAGATAGATTTTCTTTGAGCTATGGAGGAAAGACTTCATGGTTCGATAACTACCATAAGTTCTTACATGTAAAACATTTATTTTAGATGAATACTGATGCATTTAGGAAAAGTCATAAAGTTATAAAAGGTGCATCACCTTTGAGGTCAGGTGGAAAAATACTAGATGTAATTGAAAAATTTGGGTTTAAAAATATTATGGATGTTGATGCATATTAGATTAAATTGCAAATTTCAAAGATTTAAAACTATGGTGGAAGAAACAAAGTATCTTTTGGGATATGCCTTAATAGAAAACCAACCTAATTAGATACAACTTAGATGTGATACACATTGATAATAAATTTTTGATAATATTTTTAAATGACAATGTCAAATCTAGAGAGGATTTAAAAGATTTCTATTCATGTCTAGAGTTTCATTGGGACAAATCAACAAATAAATTTTCTAAAGCTTGTTATAGTCTTGAAAAAAGAATACAAAAGAAGCTTTGTGAAAATGGATAATGGAGCTTAGGTTCTCTAATAGATATGCAACAAACATGATAAGATATGTTGATATAAATAAGCATAATTTATTTGGGATGTAAAGTCATGACTGTCGTGTGTTCATCTAGAGGCTAATACTCATAAAATTTCATAAATTATTTTTAGAAAATATTTTAGAAGCATTGATTGAAATATGTATTTTTTAATAATCTTACTTGTAATATCATAACAAAGGAAAAAATGGAGCAAATACAAAATGACATTCCCATAATTATATGCAGACTTGAATGTATTTTTCATCCTAGATTCTTTGACTCCATTGAACATCTTCCAGTTTACTTGTCTAATGAATCTATAATACTATGTCCTATGTAATACAGATGGATGTATCCATTTGAGGAATTATATAATAATTATTTATTAATCTAAAAATTTAAATGTATCCGAAGAATATTTTTTTTTCTAATAAATATGTTATTTTAATATCTTAGAAAATTCAAAAATAATGTTTGAAATAAAGCCAAAGTGGAAGGATCGATATATATTTCTTACTTGGTTTAAAAGGCTTTAGAATTTCGTGGGCACTATTTTTAATCATAATTGCATAAACCACATAACAAAATATCACCAAATAATATTTATAGAATGAAGGATAAATCAGAAGAAAATGATATATTTTTTTATTTCCACACATGCGGGAAGATCGTATGGTATAACAAAATCAAGAGATTTTTTGGATTTATAATAAATTTCTATTCTCATTTTTTTGTCATGGTATGTAATATACCTTTTTTATAATTAAAAATATCATAAATATTGTTTTTGAAGAATTTATGCTAAGGAATTTTGGCAAATAGAACCACATATTGATGATACTTCAATTGATGCAAATCTTAAAAAATATTTTACAATTTGATTTGAAAAATTTGTCAGTTTATAACTTATCATTCTTGGTTCTAAAAATAAATGTGCAACATTATATAAGTATTATTTTATCTTTTATCATTTCATAGGTATAATTTCCCTCATCAAATTTATATATGTAATATACATATCTCATATATTATGTAAATAGATATAAATTTTATACTTTGAAATATGTTTCAAATAGAGTCATGCCTAGCTCAGCACGACATGATCTAGAACCATGCTCGAACCTAGGTCATGTCGGTGTGAGGAACACCTCGTGCTGTGCTGGACCAATGGGTGCCGAGCCTCGTGCTGGGCCCGTAGGTATGGTGGATGGGTACCATGCATCTACACCTTGAACCTGGTATTGAGTGTGGTCCAATTGGATCGTGCCCACCCCACCCGATTATTTTAAAAAAAGAATATTAACAAATAACAAAAACCCTCCATGCCCCACCTGATACACGTGATAAGTTTTTTTAATTAGCCCACTAGATTGTTGGTTGAGTACATCCACGTGGCTTGACCCAGGCACACGTGAACGTACCCCCTTCCCCCCTAGTCAGAGTCCATGCCAACGCCCCCCTAAAGCTAAAGATTTTGGACAATCCAGAAGCTTCGGCTTCTGACATATAGCCCACATAAAAAAATATAAATGTTAGAAGAAACAGACCATTGGATAAAATTCCAATAGCTAGGATAAAAAATCTAATGGCTATCGAGTTTCTGCCATTTTAATAAAAAAAAACATTAAAAAAATAAACATTTTATATTTTTAATAAAAAATTTTATATAAATAAATTAAGAGATTTGAGTTTTTTATTCAAATCTATCAACTCCTCTCTCACTCTCTTCTCCCCCCCCCTCTCTCTCCCTCGTGCTCTCTCTCCTCTATCTCCATATATATATATATATATATATATATATATATATATATATATATATATATATATATATATATTTCTCTCTCTCCTTCTAGTCTTGGTTCTCTCTCTCTCTCTAAATTCTAAAAATAAATTTTTTAGTTTTAGATTAGGAATATTTTTTTAAAGCTTAAAAATGTGGACGTAGAGTGGGGAGTTGGTTGCTGTAGTTATTTGTGTTTCAATTTCATTACCTAACCTATTGGGTATGGGCTATACCTTTTTTTCTCTCTCTCCACTCCATAAATTGGGTATTGTGTTTTATTTAATTTTATAATATCATTTAATTGTTAACTTATACCTATATTCTTTAACTAAAAAAATTTAAAAACAACTAATAGTAAATTTAATGATAACAAAATTAATATTGACGTAGACATAGATAATATTTATAATGATAACTCTATAGAAAGGTCTGAGACTGAAAACATATTTTCTCCCATGGCTTCAACCTAAACTCAAATATCTAAAAATTTAAAAACTAGAAGAATATCTATAGTTTGGACTCATTTAAACATAATATAAAATAAAAATGCTAGGGGTACCGATGAAGAATTAGCACAATGCATGTATTATAAAAAATATATATATGTATGAGTGCGTGTGGGACTAAACATCTAAAAAGATATTTGACCCTCTTCATATACCGTAATAAGTTAGAAAGGAAAGACATGACCAAACAGATCACCACAATGGGTCTTCCAATTAGATTTTCAGAGGATTCTAGGATGGTCAGTATCATGCAGACCTTTTTTTTAGCCAGCATATCATACGATTCCTAGGTCCACAAGTAGGAACGACATACTAAAATATTATAAGTTAGAAAAATAAATAATAACTAATGAATTCAGGCAATATAGTGCATGGTGTTTTTGATATTTGATATCTGGACTAGTCATGATGATGTATCCTTTACATACCTCACCACCTACTATGTAGATTTTAAATGGATAATAAAAAGATTTTAAGATTTTCAGAGATTCTCCATCCTCATGATGACCATGCCATATATGAGTGTATGATAAGAATATTTAGAGATTATCATATTCAAAATAAAATATTTAGTATCACATTTGATAATATATCTAACAACGAAATAGTCATTAACATATTTGTTAGGACAATTAGAAATGAGCTATTAGAAGTAATTTTTTATGTTAGATGCATGTGTTATATTATTAACCTGATAGTACAAGCAGATATAACGTTAATTTCCCTCGCTTTAGATAAAATATGTAACTCACTAAAATTTCTTCATATGCCTAGCAAAATAATAGGAGTTTGGTAGTCTTTATTCGTCTACAGGTCTAAAGAATAAGAAATTCTAAATGGATGTGAGACACCATTGGAATTATATTTACCTGATGTTGGAGTCATGTGTCGGAAAGCAATACTTGATATCCAACTACATCAATAATATGAGTGATAAACTTATTATTGATGACATAGACTAGAATATTAGAATTTTATTTATGAAATTCCGAAGATTTTTTATGATACGACAAACATATGTTCGTATGTTTACACTCCCACCACTTGCATTCTACTTAGGTGCATATGTAATATTAATGTCATGTTTAGTAAGTTCAGAGATGACTCTATATTTAGTGATATGACTATTGAGATAGAAACTAAGTACTTAAAGTACTAGTTTACTATTCCATCTCTTTATTGTCTGACTGGATGAATGGATCCTAAGATTAATGTAGACGGGTTGGGTAGAGAACATTTTGACATACATATCTACATGCACGAACCATGAACACTAAATTGAAGGGTTTATTCATGAAAATTTGACTGAGTTATTTACATACTATGACACTAGGTATGACAGTAGTTGTAGCGAGACTATGAGTATGAACATAGATACCATATTCAAAGATGACAACTTCTCTAGTCAGTTTGCGAGAGAAAAATGATGGAAAAAATCATTAAATTGGAGTAAGTTGTTTCAGTACTTAGATACTATTTACTACTCAATCCTATTACATAATGATAACAGAGAAATTTGATATTTTTTAATGGTGGAAATCATATGTGTCCACTTAACCCATGCTGTCTAAGATGACATGGTATCTTCTGTCTCCTTCGATGCTGAGCATAACATCAGTGTCTGCTATTTCTATTATAGTCAATGTCATTTTGGATGGAGATTGAGACTACGACCAAATATTATTTATGCATTAGAATGCATGAAGGATTATGAATATTTGAGGTTGAGCATCCATGATCGGGCTAGAACAAGAGCAGAAGAGTTACTAGTGGATGATGACTCATGAGACTTTGAGGATATTGAGCCTACTGCTAGTGATCCCATCAGATGCTAACGTGATTATGATTAGTTGCATACTTACACCGATTGTATTTAGATTGAACTTGATTATTAATAATAATTATTATGATGTGTTCATGAGTACTTGTGTTATTTTATTTTTGGTTGGATTAGATGATTAATCATTTTTATTTTTATTTATTAAAATTTGTGTTAATGATTTTAGTTTATTGTGCTCTATGATTTATGTGTATTATGAAATAATGTTGTAATGGATAGAAAACTTACAATTTTAAATTTGTAAAATTAATATTTAAAAATTAGAATCATAAACTAGTGATTGGTCGATGGTTGACTAGGCTAGCAGTAGGCTACGGGCAGCCTGTGAGCATGGCCTGGCATTACTAGGCATGACTCAACCTAAATCTACCAAGAACTAGGCCAGCCAGGTTGGCATTAATCAAGTCGTGCCTTGCCTAGCATGGCATGACATGGCTGCCTTACCATGTTGTGCCCGACATGGCATGCTACCTTATCGGGCCATGCTCGACATGATATGCCTGCCTTACCGGGCCATGCTCGGCATGGCATGACTACCTTACCAGGCCATGCTCGGCACAACACGGTGACCTTTTGATAAATTTTGAAATTCATTTACCCATGTATTTTTTAGAGAAAATTATTTTTTTAAACATGAGAAGATAGTATTTGGTTGTGTAAATTGTACTAAAAATCATGGTTGATTGATTGTTTGGCTAATTTTGAAATGATATTATATTGATATATATATGTGTAAAAGTCCATGATAAATAATTTGATGCTATATAAGCTAAATAATATTTTAGATGATATTTTTTTAATTTTGGAAATATATATATTTTTGATATAAGGTTTTGAGGTAACTATTAGTTCTAGAAAGAACATAGAGGGCTAAAACTATAAGAATATTCATGGAAACATTAATTAGATCTGCACTTGGAAAAATAATCATAAAGTTCCTTGTGTACTTGTGGTAGAGTTCCGCTTTGTGGAGGGAGTGGTTGTTGGTTTGGAAACTAGTAAATCCCTTGTGAGTTTTCGGATCATGAGAGTGAGTGTGGCAGTGTGCCTGTTCTCCAGAGGGGGTGGTAGCTAGATTGAAACTAGCAAGTTAATTTTTCCCTCTACATGTCTTGGTACGGCTTGGTCAAACATTGATATCCATAAATTATGTATATTTATAAAAATGAGGCGTAGAATGAAAAAAAAAAATTTTGAACTTACACACACTCACACATTATGATTATATAAATTTGTATAGCCAAATATATTTATAAATATATGTATGGATATTTTAAGATGCAATATTAAATTCTTATATTGTATATTAGAAAATATATGTGGCTTGGAGTTATTATTTATTTTTCCATATTTTCTAGATATTTTTCTACCTAGAATTAGTTGTTCACCGCTATTTTTTTCAGGTAGAGTAAATATTGATGGTCAAACCCAATTAGGAAACTTAAGATCTTCATGAGCATTTTGGTAGAGCATTCATATAGTTTTTTTTTTGAAATATTATTATGTATTTGGACATTGCAGGTCATTTTATCAGACTGACATTATTTTTGTATGTGAATATTTTAACTTGATATTTTATACACATTCATGTTGTTCTTTGAAATTTAATCCATTTCAAATAACTAAATGTGAGAGAACTTGACTTATTTTTTTACTCATTTCCACTAAATTATTGAGGTTATTGAATATTTTATTAAATGAAACAAACATGAAAAATAGAAAAGGAAGAAACTATTTTTGGCTTGTCTATAATTTTATATAGACATGCAGTCGACCATAAGCAATACTATTTATAGTACATATTTTCTTGATTTTTTTAATATAAATTCACTTATTTTGGATCAATATTTTTAAGAAATCCCCTTCCATTTATTTTTACATGTATTTTATAGATAATTTACTAAATTCACAAAAGACTACCATTAAAAATATAAAACATCTCACATTAGATTTTAAAGTATTTTAAATTCTATTATATTTAACTAATCAAATCAAGCATATCATGGCTCCCGAGTGAGAGTGCTAGGGGATTATGATAATAGGAGTCATTCGAGGAGATCCACAACTCAATCAATGGTAGGCAAGATGCACTATGCAACATCATTACTAGTATGATGGAGTGGGCAATGAGCACAATGAAGAAAGAGAAAGAAACCATCTATATCCAATTCCAAATTTTGAGTCATCTAAAGCTCAATTATCATTCAAGGAGTTCAATGGGAAAGAGCATACAAGCTAAAAATCTAACTAACCAAAGCCACATGGAGAATGCTTTATTTACTTGTTTACTAATTTGAAATCACTCCAGAAGAAATCTTTAGAAAAGTTGGAGAGATTTTCTTTGAAAGGGGATGAGTAAAAATTTAAGCATGGGGTTTATTCATCACAAAAAGTACCATTGTTTTCTCAATTTGGTTGTATTAGAATTGGAGATATGATAGATAGATTTCATGAAACTGAGTTTTTGATGAGTTTTTATGAAAATTTGTGAAATGAACATTAATTCAAGTATAAAAGACAAAACTAGGGAAATGCATACTTGAAGTGTAGCAGAGTCATGTAAGGTTAATACTTTTTTTATCATGACATCACCAATACTAGCTATAGACTATTGAACAAGTCATGACATGCTTTTCTTAGTTGCAACTATACCTACTAGTCGTGGCATTCATTATATGCCCCAACTCTACAACATGGTTGCAATAATTTTTTTTTCGTTGCAATACCCTACTCATGATCATATTTGTGACAATATTTCTAAGTCATAACCACATTTATTCTAGAACATTTTTTTAGTCATGACATTATTTTCACATCATGACAACTAAAGTATTAAATTTTCATCATGACTTCAAATCAAAGTCATGGTAATACTTGAAATCCACAAAGCTATTCCTCGGTCATACTTTTAATGTCATGACATTATAATATGATATTTAGTTGCAACAATATCCTTGAGTCGTGAGGACATTTTGATTGGGACATTCTTTTTAATTGATGACATTATAATCCAAGACATGGCTACCACTCTAGCCATGTCATCTTTTCAACATAATGATGACATCTTTATCTGTGACAACATTTTTGCATCATGATGACATTCTCGCATAATTATAATAATATCGTGACATCCTTTCTACATTAGGACTTGGAACTAATTAAAAATACTACAAGTTTATTTAAAGACCTTTGCAACTAACATGATTGAGGAGTATAAAAGATGGACTTAATGAGTTTTAAAAGAGAGAAAATATATAGAAAATAAAAGAGAAAAGTGGAGGAGGTGAAGGAAAACTTGCCTAGGCTAGAGAAATAGAAAGATAAGTCGAATGCTAAATAGAGTAGATCATGAATCGAGGACACTTAGAACTAGATATATTTTGTCATATGGTAAACTCAATTTGGTGAGATCATTTCCATATTATCTTGCTTGAATCAATCTTGAATATCAAAAAAATTAATAAATGTAGGGCTGCTTGTGAAATAATGTATGATGAATGTTGTTTTACAATTAAATGATATTGTGATTTGTGATGATATTTATGATAGAAAGGTGACATATAATCCATATGACACATACAATAATAGGATGTGCATCAACAAGAAGTGACAACCCTCTGATCATCTTTTTTCTTGTGATAATAATCATGATGGTATATTGTTGGGTTAACATGAGCTAATTGGGTGAGCAAAAAATGTATGGTGATAAGTAAACTATATGAACAAGCTTCATGCAACCCATATTGTTGTGTGTCCACCAGAGATACCAAGAGGTGAATTGATAAACACATAGTTGAAGCAACTATCAAGAAAAATTGATAAATTTCCTAAAAGGAATAGGAATATGAGCCCCTAAATCTAGGGTAATCATGCAACATTAGTGGGCAGTGATAGAAAAACAAATGACACTACCTTAAGGTGATTAGTTATGGGGATGAGAACACATAGTTGATTAACTCTTGAAGGTCAAAGAATATGAGTACAAATTCACCCACATATATTACATCACCATAAAACCAATAGAAAGAACACTATCATTTATGAGGAAATAAACTAATCATATAATCTAAGTATCTAATTGAGGCCCAATATATATTATCAACTAAAGCTGTAAATTCACAAAAATCCAATCAATTTCAACACCAACCCATGTGGGATTGATATATAGATTTCATCTACTTTATTAATTGTGTAAGCCATATACTTGTAAAAAATTTTAGTATGCATATGACATTGTTTGATACTCTATAGTACTAACTTTTTTGGGTGGTTTGAAGTAGATTTTATGTATATTTGCATATATTTATACTTGTAAAAGAGAGATTTCACTAACTTTATATTTTAATAGTATTTGCACTTTTAGTCTCGTAAGTACCATACTCACTCAATTGACATCCCCTTCTGTCGAATCCCACTAATGAAAGTCATATGAATGAAAGTAACTCGAAAGGTTGTCATCAAAGCATGAGTCACAATAAATCATGCATATCCTATGGATTATCTATAATCCTCGATAATAATTATGCAACTCTCATACTAAAGATAAAACTTTTAAGAGAATATTATATAAAATACACATATCAATTGAGGGTTAGTTCTTTTAAGACATGTATAATAGGTTGACATGTAAAATCTTTTGTTCTTTCAGCTTCATGAGTATCATACTCATAATAATTAATATATCTCAAATTTAGATTTAGATGTATAAGTTTTTCTTATACATCATGGTTGGAAAAGCTATCACTTCATTCCTACCATATTCATGAGTAAGTGTCGTGGTTTTCTCGTCATCATCTACTATAATTACATGAATAAACCCATCAATAGTCAAATCCTAATTTTAGTTCTATATAATTACCAATTCAATCTACATTTATTCCACAACATAAATCAAACGTCATATTAAAATCAAATATTCATCCATCACATAAATCAAAATAAATAAACTCTAGACCTCAAACCAAAAATCTAGGATTCAAAGCATAATTCCCCATATAATTTTAATTGAATTCCCAAAATCTACCATAGAGATTAGGGGTTTAAAGTCACATCCCCAGCTCTATGGTTTAACCATAATCGTACATCCCTTACATACTCAAGAATCCCTTAGAGAGTATAATATTCAACCATAGGACTATTACTATGCATGGTTGATGGTGAATAATAAGAAAAGATTGGCTGATTTTTTAGGTCTTTCTCTTCACTTTCACCGTGTCTTTTATACACATGTATTATCCAAGTAGAAAGTTGCTACTTTGTAATGATGCCACAAATTTGACTTTTGATCTCTTAAACGCGAGGTCGTAGTGCTAGGAAGTGATCGTGACTTTGGAATGCTCATTAATTTTCATGTACCCAAAAAATCATGGTGCTAGGAAGTGACTGTAATTTTAGAATGTTCCCTATGCTCTCTATACACCAAAAGTAATGGTGATGAGAAGTGACCATGGTCTAGGAATGTTCCCCAAGCTCTCTATATCCCAAATGTAATAGTGCTAATAAGTGACCATGACTTTTGTAATTAACTTAGTGACCAAGAAGAATGAGCAGATTCGAGTTTTCATTGACTTCAAAGATTCAAATAAAGTATTCCCTAAGGATGAATTTTCTCTTCTGCTCATAGAAACCATGATAAATATTTAGTCGGGTTGGTTCGGTGCTCACATAGTCTCATGGATACTATTTTTTTCCCACCGCACTACACTAAATAAGGTATGGTATATTCACTTCTTAACTACCCATGTATAATCGTACACTATTAACTATTAACCCTACTGGGTGGGCAGTTGGTTCACCTCAAGGTATTCAATTTCTTATTTGGAAAATAATTCATCATTTTCTCCGCCATCAAGTGTACCTAAGGGAAGGGGTTCAGAAATTAAGGTGGTTGGTTGATTATGGACATGAAACGTAAATTAGTCAATTTTTTGTCTCTAATCAATCATAGCTGTCTTTGGTAATGAGATGAGAGTATTTGTCTGACATGTCTTTATTGGTATCTCAATCCTCCTTCCATAGGAAAAACTCCCATAATACATGTGTGCAATGGTTATCCTTCATAATCTAGCTCTGAATTACTTGCTTCACCTTCAGACTCATATATAAATGAAGATATAGAATGGAAGTCTAGGTTAACAATTTTGGTATGGGCAATGGCAATCATGATTAGGCGAACTAGTCCAACAACTATAGGCCAATAAAATAGATATAGCATCTCGCATTGGAAAAGGATGGCTCTTCTTCTTGCACCAATGATTGATTGAGGACTTGAAAGTATTATGCTTGTTCCACCAATCTAAGAAACATAAAAAGGTATTAATAAAAAGACAAGTGCATCCACATCCGGCTCATAGTAAACACCCGAAAAAAATGTTTTCAAAATGCTAAGTATAAATTAATCTAATATTTGGGAGTCCATGAAGGGAAGGTAGCCTCCAAACATTCTACTCAGGCATTATAAATCCTACTACCCCAGGTAAAGAAACATTTTTCTCGATCTCGCCGGTGTGATATTGATTGATCTAAGGAGCAAGTACTAATTAGGCAAGATGATCAATCTTTAAGTTATGTGTGAATCATAACTTCAATTATACTTGAGATTTTTGTCTTATTGTGAGTGAAAAAGCACTACAATGATCAAGAGAAAAAGAAGTGTGTGCTAGCGAGAAGAGTTAGCACCCTTATAGAGGATCACTGAAAGGACCAAAGGGGTCATACCCAGGCTGTTGTATTTTCCACTCGATCTACAACTACTTTTTCTTGCCTTTTGGGCAGTTATACCCTAGGATAAGGCCTTGCATATATTCTCTCAATTCTTGTGATTGGACTAGATGGACTTCGTGATCAGCTTTCAAGGAGGGAACAATAATTGGCACTATTGTCGCCTCTTATAGCTGCTTCCTTTGAATCGAGATATAAGGCTTCCTGGGTGCCTATGAGCTATAAACTAATGAATGAGAAGATTGAAAATTTATTTCAAAGTTAAGTAAGTTGTTTATCTGTTTGACACCTTGACTTCATTGCATTGCTTGCGACAATATCAAAAGTAGCCGAAGGAGATCTTCTTTTAACAAGGTAATGTTGGGCTGGTTAGAGCTTTGTGGTACCCCAATGTATCTGTAGTAAAGATTGAATATTTATTTCGAGATAGAATATTTTAAGTAGGAAAAGAATTTTGGGGTTTGTTAAGAGTGCACTAGATTATTTCCTTTCTATGGTAGGTCAAAAAGAAAAAAAAATAGTTTCTTTGTTAGTGGGAAAGATTTCATTGTCAGTATCTATTTTGAGCCCTCTCTAAATGTCCTTTTATGTTTATATATTTATACAAATTATCACGCATTAGCTCTGATATAGTGTTGGGCAAAAAGGGAAGACCGAGTTTTGCAGTTATTTAGTAGTGGAATAATTTCATTACATTAGTCATTAATTTAGTAATAGACCACCTTTTATTTTAGTAGCACCCGACACTATAAAAGTAGAGTAGTCAACATTCATTGTCTGCTTACTTCTTTTGAATGACCTCGTCATATCATGGAATGACTTGAAAAAACCAAGGCTCTTCTTTATTTTTCCTAGCAGCTAGCATCTTTAGGCTACCCGATACATCAATTGAATGAGCAGTTGAAAGTAGAAGTTTTCCAACCATTGAGATCTTCCTTTGATACGACTAATATCTAATCATAGAAAGATGGCTTGATGCCCTCGCAGCTCCATATGACTGAATTTTTTCTTTGATAGTTGAAAAGCAACCATTAACCATCATAGTATAAACTACTTTAGTTGCCTTTGCTTTGGGCTCTTCTTGAGCGAAGTCCAAGAATAAACATAGAGTACTTCTCACCTTTCCAACAAACTAGAATGAGAGCCAAGTGGGTCGATCCTAATGTCGCAACACTATACAATTCTACTAGTCCGACTATCTCTATTCTAAGTAGCATTTGACATTACCACCAAAATCATATCTTCATAAGCATCCAAAGCTGCCTATTCATTGGTAGTGAAGAAACACTAACATATCTATGTTTACGAATAAAGTCTCCATAAGCTGCTCGTCACAAGACATTATCACCTTTCAGCATATTGAAGAGTGGTTTATGCCCTAAAGTAGGAAGAGCAAGCTCAACATGATAGCTCATTGCTCAATAGACATGGATCAATAGTTCACTTTTTATTCCAATTTCTAAGCAAATATACTAGAGTTTGAAGACCCGACTAGAAAACCACCTCAGGCTTTTAATGAAAGTGACGAGATGTGCCTAAACTTGAGAACCTTCCTTGAGCAAGGCAAGGCCTCGCTAAGTTTGGTCATTCCTTTTTTCATAACTTTAGTGTGAGGGCTATGAAGAGCTTGATATGCAGTGCCTTCTTTACTTGTAGTCGGCCTTCCTTATAAAAAAAAGGTTGATATGCTCTACTCCTTGTTGCTTGCAGTCGATCAGGCAGTTTCCACTGGTCTGACACTAAGGTCACCAATCATTGCCCCTACTCTTCTCTACCACATCTTGCATGACATCTTTGACCATTATGAGCATGTTCTCCTTGAGATTTGAAAAATCGAATGCCTCCTTAAATTTACTCTCTCTGATGACGTTCACTTGTCCATGACATTGCCCTCATCTTGCACTGCTCTAAACAGCTCCAAAAAATGACTGACTTGTACTATTTGAAGTCCATTGTGTGTTCTTATAGATCAAAATAGTAGTCAACTATGACTTCTCTCAAGGTTTGAGTTTACAACTGGTACTCTGAGTAATTTTCTATATCGTGCGTGACATCCATAATATTTTAACATAATAAAAATGGAATGAGTCAAAAAGAAGTTTTTGATTAGGGAAAGAGGGATTGAGAAACTTGAGGATATGTCCTTATTCAAGAAAAAGTCTTTTCCACCCAAAATTTTTGGGTGTAATAGTTTTTTTCAATATCTCTCTCTAGGTAAAGAAAAGATAACTACAAGTGCTATGAAATCCATAATTTTGTTAGACACTCTAATACTAAAAAAAAAACTTAGTCGTACTCAATAGAGATAAGAATGGTCATTATGAGTGATGAAATAATATTTTTCGAGGATAAGTCTTTTTTTATGGACTCTATCCAAGATAATGATAACGGACATTCAAACACCATAACAAGAAGTTCATTCCCATGTCTCATTGTTACACCTCATATAGATGTAACCACATACCCTACTCTTATACTTTCACTCAATATTACTAGCATGACTAACTTAATGACGATTGAAATCTCTCTTGGAGCATTGTGCTGAAAAAATAAGCTTGGTTTGAGTATCCCGCTCGACACAAGGTGTCATGTCCTCCCCAAGAGAAGGAAATGAGAGTTGAAAGATTTGATGATCTCAATCTCAAGATATATATTGGATGGATATGCACACAACCTCCCTTAGATAAATCTCTCATTACATTAACCAAGCTAGTTCATTGTAGCGACTTAGATTTTCCAATTATACCATGGAAGAAACCAATCATGTGTTCTACTTATCATCCATTGCCATACATACTCGCTTATTTTCATTTTGATAATACATATTCTAATTTCTTATCATCTATTGACACTCTTTTTGATGTGCTTAGTCATACAAAATGACAACAAACTATATTGGATGAAATGAGCACAATTACATTCAATCCGAAATGGGATCTCAATCCAAAAACTCCCAGTAAGCAAGTAATAGGATGAAAATGTGTGTACATATTGTAGAAGTGACTAGAAATAAATGTTGATGAGCTCATAGCTAGGGTGGTAGCTAAAAAATTTACATAGACTTATGATATTGATTATTGAAATAGTTTGTATTTTATAGTCAAAATGACCATTATTAAGTTGATACTTTCTACCACTACATTCCACATGTGGATTGTATATTACCTAAATGTGAGTACATTCCTCCATGATGATCACACGGAAGATATATTTATATATTAGCAACCAAATTATGTTATTCCTGGTAGCATAATTATTGCACATAAAATGTAGGTCCTTTATAGCATGAAATAATTTGATAGGGCATTATTTAGTAAATTTTCTCCAGAGATATGCTTTATTTAGTAACTCACAATGTAATCTAGGAATAATTATTCCATTAAATCATTTGATAATGACAATAATATATAATCATTACCTAATTATAATTATAATTAATTATTTCCTATTTGAAGATAGACTCATATGAACATAGTTCTTATCATTCTTTATTATGTGAAGAGGTCTCCAAGACATGAGATTTCATTTAGATATTAGAGGCATAACTACATAGAGATATTCAAATTTCAATTGAGTCCTGGTGATTATAGATTTATTGAAAGGAGATCAGCTATAAAATTTGTATACTTTTCTTGGAATTAATCTTATCTCTTTAATAAATTAGAGGCATATTGCTATTTCTAGGTATAGTAAGAGACATAATATAGAGCAATAATATTAATTAATTGTGAGTTCCAATGGAACAATTATTTCTTGGATAAATTTTCTTACTACAGTAAAGGTTGATGATGCTTTATAATGGCAACTAAGCAGCTTGGAACATTGTTGTCGACCATGTGTAAAACAAGTAGATGAGACATACTGAGATTGATTGCTACGTTATAAGAGAGAGAAGCTAGGATGACTCGATAATTATTACCTACATATCTATCAACAAGCATATTATAGATATTTTCCCAAAAGTTCTTAGAAGACTACTTATTTCTTTTCTTTCTTCTAAGTTAGGTATTTATGACCATGACATATAAGCATTGACATGAATAAGGGTAATGAGGTTTGATTTAGTTTTTTATAATTATTTGTTTCGTTTTCATTGTCTGACAACACCTAATATATGAGCTATCCCACACTATAGTAGTCATGAAAAATTGATTTTCAATTGAAGAAATTTATAATTTTTGTTTTTTGTTTATTTTATTTTACTGCATTATGGATTAGAGCCTCCAACTTGTCAATTGCTCCAATTTGATTAACCCCCTTATATATCTACTTCTTGTGCACATTTTGTATGAATTTTAATATTTTCATATTCATTTTCAACTCTGAATTCTACATGGTATAAGAGCCAAAATGATAGATGGTACAAACCCTAGATTCTGAAATGGAGCACATGCACTGTATCAATTCAATGCACATGGTAGTTTATAACTCTGCATAAAGAAGAGGAGGTGCATGGTTACTACACACCACCATAGTTATTATTGCATAGTCATTGTATCTGATGAGAGTTGATGTTTACCCCAACGATGCAGTGTGTGATGCCAAAAACACAATTGTGCAATGTGGGTGCTATGATTTTTCAGCTATGCAAGTGGTAAAGTTGAATGATCCATGGTGTGTCAGTTGTGCATGGAAAAAATTGGTGGTTTCCCTAAATTAATGTTGCATATTGGGAAATTTGAATTTTGAATTAGGATTTTAGATTGATAAAACTAGTGATTTCCCTTCTGAATTAGGGTTACAAATCAGAAACCCCAAGGTTTGGTTCGAGGGGCAAATTTGTATTTTGATAATTTCTTGGAATATTTTTTTATTTAATATGAATAATATAAAAATTCTGGTTATTGAGTTTGGAAACTGAAATTATTCATAAAAAGATTATAATCATAGCAGAAGTAGATATCTGAGAGTTTTAGTTCAGATGCATATTACAGGATGATGAGTCACACCAAAAATAATTGTTTTGTTATTTTTAAAGAAAAGACAAAGACAGCACTACAAACTAATGAGAGAGAGAAACAGCATATTGGATCCATCCAAGGATCCTCAATGAGCCTTCCCACCATTACCTCGATCATAATGAAATATTTAAGATTCCTTCTGAGTGAGGCAGCAATAGAGCTTTTGTAACCTCCAAGTAACACAACTCTTGTATTTTTTCTCAATTTCATGCTCCTAAATTATTGACTCATGAGCCAATATTCATATTACATGACTTATTTTATATTTACGACATTATTTTTCTATTTTATGTATATTGTCATAACCATTAATAATCATTCAAAAACTATTGAGTTTGATAGTATTCAGTTTGACTCCTTATTTGTTTCATGTGTTTTACATATTCTCTATAGTCATATCTATTAGTTTTTCTCTAATATGATAAGATCTCATGATATTTATTTGAGTGTGTTAAACTATTTGCTTATCTATTATCAACTCAATCACAAATCACTAGCCAAGTGAAAGTTTTTTTTATACCATTGATCTTAAAGATATATCTACCCTAGAGTATGAGATATATCAAATAGGGAAACATACCAAAATTTCTTATCTTAGATGTCAAACTATTGCAAGAAATGACATATTTGATCTGATATATTAAGATATATGAGGACTTAGTAGATATGAGACCTAATAAAGTTTTAGGAATTAGATTAGTTTCATTTATTATAATTCATGATTCTCATGTGTGTGTGTGTGTGTGTGTGTGTGTGTGTGTATTGTGTTAGATCTTATGTACATTTTATTTTTCAAATATTTTTTAAAATGATAAAAAAAATAATTTGATACAAATATTAAAAAAATAAAAAATAATAATCTATTAGAATATTTCAGAAAGATTCAACACTTACTATATTAGTCTTGAGATTATATATCATACTTCCTTTACTTATATACTCCAATAAAATATTTTTGCTGAAAATAATAATAAATATTTGATTGATATAACTCGAACACATAGTCATAATGATAGTTACTTGCAAAATACTTTGAATGTGTTATCTGCTTGAGGAGATTAGATATGTACTATCTTCTCTCCTACCCTTTACTGTAATAGCCATACAATGAGGTATATAGCTTCTAATTTGTTTATTCATGAGTAAAAGATGTATATAGAGATGAACTAATTCTTCCTATAATTGAAGATTAAGGATGTGACTATTACTATAATATATATTTAGATAGCAAAATATTTATCAAATATATTCACGAAGACCTTGAAGATGACTTAACTTACTTCTATTTCCTCAAAATTTGATGTTATAAACTTGTATGCATCATCATGATAGGGGGATGTTGAAAACTTTATTATCATTATTATTTTTCTACTTTTGATTATAGTACCCGATCAATAGACTGCCCCAATCACTTTTACTCATTATCTAAGGACATTTATGGTATGATTTTTTAACATTTTATTTAGAGAGCAAACAAATAAGTCCCTACTCAAACCATATTAGTATGTATGATCGGTAGATCTAGCAAGTTTTCCTAATTGATATGTCTTAGACTTCAGGTTTGAAATACCAATAAGACTAGGATAAAATATTCTCAACTTCTCTAGTGATATGTGACTAAGCTAAAAATACACAAGTAAATGGTCTAACATACTTAAACATCTAGAAAGAAATCTTACCAATAAAAAGAGAACATACAATTCACTATGTTTAATTCTAAATAAAATATTTCTCATAGTTTCCCGATCCTGTAAAAAAATATTAATAAAATAAAAAAAAAGTTAAAATTAGTTGTTTTAAGTACAACTCACAAAAAGTAAATTAAATGGGCAATCATAAATAAATAAGATTCTACAAAGTAACTAAGTTAAAAACTAGATATTATTATATCCAATGATTTTAGATTAATTTTTTTTATTTTCAACAATAATATCTTCAGAGCAAAAAAAAAATAGTATATAATATATGAATACCAGAGATGTCAAACGGCTCATTTTTGCTAGGCACGGCCGTGCCATCGTGCCGTGCCAGACACTACATGATATAATTCTCATGTTGTGCTTGAATTATTTAGCCAGCCCCACTACATGGTGTCATGACCAAGTGCAGGGCCATGCTGGACTATGCTGGACCATTCCTATAGAACCCGTTGCATGAAAACACAATAGGTGACCGACTTATATGGCCGACCAATTACAATTAGCCACGTAAGCAATATCTAACTTACGTGGTCAACCAATTATAATTTATCTCTACCATGATAATCTCTCTCCATACTATACTGCAAAGCTGATTCCTCTAAATGAAAAATAAAATTATTCCTTCATTTTTTATTTTTTATAATTCTATCAAAATACTAATTAGGGTTTCTCCCCAAGGTGCCACTGCATGCAATTACTCGTCATCAAGCTCTACCACACACCATCATGCCCACCACGCACCACAATGTGCCACCATTTACCACCACATGCCACTACACACCACTGCATGCCAACATTGCTTGCTATTGCATGCTAGCACCACATGCCACCACATGCCACTACCACACGACACCACTGCACGCAACTATGTGTCACCATCACATGGATGTGCTACTCCTCAATCGTGCATATTTGCAACTACCAAATGTGTATGTTTCTACTAGCACCAACTGCATGTGCCTTCGTCACCATCATCATTAGAAAACACAATTTTACACAACTTTTACAATTTTTAGATACTAGAATAATTAAAAAAATACATACTTTATCACTTTAGATATCATCTTGTTATTTTTGGAGAAAGATTTTGAATAAAATAAATACTCCTAAAGACTTTCGATGATAAGTTAAAAGATATTGAATAAAGGAAGTACTCTCGAAAAACTAAAAGAGACAAAAATAATGAGAAAAAAAAATAAAAAATAACATTTGATTGATGATATAATTTATGATTACAAGTATATCTCCACAAATACACTTAAAAATACTTGAACTAAAGAGTAGTGTGAACAATCTTAACCAAATATCTATTGTTCTCTTGAACAACCCAATTTTGTAGGTTGTGTTAGCATAAATCAGGTAAACCGTAAATGATGCCTTTAAAAAAAATAGTAAATGCTATAATTTTAAAATATAATTTATTTTTTTTTCTTTTATAAAAAAATGTAAAAATAATAAAAATACATAATGTGAAACACTAAAGAACTAATCAAGTAAAATCTATACAATATAAAATATGACAAAATATTTGAATTCATGATTATTAAAGTAAGTGCTAATGATATTTTATATTTTTAAAATAAAACAAAGTATTTTAAGTTTTTTTATGAAGGAATTAAAAAATAGAAAAAATGTATGATCTAAAATAAAAAAACTAAGTAAAATATATACAATTAAAATATTTCAAAATTTCTGAATTAATGAAAGCAATATAGAATTTTATAACCCTAAATATGGTAAGAGTAATAATATCAAACATATTCAGAATTACAATCTCTTGACACCAAAATGATTAATTCATGAACAAATAAATATATCATAAATATTCACTCTCTGCATTTCACTTCCTTTACGAGTCTCATTCATTACAATAATATCAATACAATCAAAAAACACAGCGAAGTACAAAAATAAGACAAAAAATAGCAAAGAGAAAATACGTGCTTTGATATGATCACCAAAATGTGTCGCCACAGAATTTGAATATACGCAACAAATGACATGATCTGGAGTGACCGTGGATCATTTCAAACGAGTGATCTTCTTTGTGGCGTCCACAATGATTCGGCCAATTTTAGCATGTTTGCACTTCAGCAGATTTCCCAACCGTTTTGTAGCCTGCGGGAAACCATCTTCCTCGACACAGTGCAGCGAACAAAGGCAAAAAAGAATTATATTGACTTCTTTCTCTAGGTGAAGGCAAAATACATGGTCGAACACCTAAATAAATGCAGAAACATGAGGATGCAGACCCCAATAATAAGGTTATGCTTTAATTTACAAGAACGCAGCTCTGTAATGGACTCCAATAGCAAATCAGCATTCAAGAATAATCTTTTATTAAGTATCTGTTATTTGTTGAAAATGGACATGCGTGTAATTATCATTCCGAACTATTTCTACTTGTTTATATCTGCTACAGTTTCATTTTATGTACTTACTGTGTTGATTTCATCACTGTACTTTTTGTAGTATTGATTTCTAATCTACATGTATCAGAGCATGAGCTAGAAAAAAACCTAACACAGTGCAGAGAGAGAGAGAGAGAGAGAGATGAAACAACTGTCTTGATGCAATATGCACACTGATACCAATCCATTGTTAGCATCGGTTGCACTTGTGTGGGTGCAAAGGCATAGATGCTAGCATAGGATTGACGGTGGGCACGGGTCACAGTGGTGGCATTAGCATCAACATGGACAATGTGTGCCATGAAGTGGGGAAGTGCAGTGCAATGTGGTGTATGTATCCTCAAGAAGGGCAGTGCAATGTGGAGTAAGTATCCCCAGGGGGTGCAGTTTAATGTGGTGTGTAAATAGTACATTGTGTGCCTGTAGGCGAAATGTAGTTAGGTGGATCGCAAATATATATTTTTAATTTAACTGATCCAGGAATTAAAAATTTTAGTTAATACCATGGGGCAATACACAGATAGTTCAATATAAATTTGATAAATATAAACAAATATCAAGTGGAGAGGTATCTTATATAACGTATTTTGGAGACAGGGATTAACAATCATAGTAGAGATACAAGCTAAGGCAAGAGATGGCCAGTACCTTACACATTATAAAAAGAGAGACCATACCAGTATTATTTCCAGAGAAAAAAAATCAAAAGTATTATACATTATTTTAAATCTTCACAAAATTCTCCCAATATGATCCTTACTAGAGGAACATACATAATTACTCACTGGTAATATATTAATAAATAATTTTTATTCTTCACATATTTCATCGCTTATGATTCATCTTCTCACTACAGATTTCTGATTTATTAACTTTGAGGCCAACAATCACATCAAATGCAACTTTTTTTGTTTATTATATGCTTTTCTTATTAATTTTTTGAATGATGTGCTTATTTAAAGCTCAAAAATCACATCACTGGTAATATATTAATAATATTCAACTTAATAATTTACTTATTTTTGTATTCTATTTATTCATTGATGTTCGTATAGTCTTATTTCTATGACTTATCTTGTTAAATAAGTAAATTTTAATTTTATTTTTTTATTTTATTGATGATATTTTGTATGATCAAAAGAAAATTTCTCTTGAGTCCAAATATGATAATTTATATGTTTTTCCTTGTATGACAGTGTCTTTATATGTATTTGAGCATTATTGATTCGTTACTTGTATATTTTCTACTCGATCAATATCTCTAGTCAATTTAATAATTTTTTATTATAGTATTAGAGATATTTCTATGTTAGATTGTAAAACTTATCATATAAAAAAATATATCAGATTTTCCTAGCATGCTTGCCAAACCTATATAAGTAAAGATCAATTTTATCTGATTCAATCATACATTTAGATACAAATAACTGAAGTTTTAAAGGCAAAAAATATTAGACAATGTGTTTTTGTGTTTGTTAGGTGAAGTGCAAGCCTCGAGGCATTGAGACGAAAGTTTTTTAAGCCTCATATTATATAATTAATTAATATTATAAAATATATAAAATAAAATAAAATAATTTAAATAAAAATATAAAAATAATTTATTAAAATTATAAAAAAACATATTAATTTATTACTAGCACAAAAAAATATAACAAAGTCATAAACAAAAGATTCAACTAATTTAAAATTAACTACGAAATAATAATAATAATACTTAATTAAAAAAAATTTTAAAATAAAAATCATAATTTAATTAATTTAAATTAAAAAAAAAATTAACATTATTTTAGAGATAATTTTTTAAAAAATATGAATATTTTTTTTATGAATGAGCTATCCAATATAATTCACGAATTCATTCCACAAAATAATAACAAGAACAAGCTGCATCAAGCCTTGATAATATTTCTTTTTCAGATACTTCAAGACATTTTAACCACGTTTCACCCTGAGGCATGCACCCAGGCACGTCTTGATAATACCTATGTAAACTCTGCTAATAACATCAATACCATAAACCAACAACACAATATCAATCAAAAAAATATTCAATGATATGAATGTATAAGGGGTGCCCTTACATAATAAGCAACTTTGATTGGACCAACCCTCATGTTGGGCATACCCATCCAAAATGAAGCAAAAGACAAAAAGAGACAAATAAAAATTATAAACTAAAATTGGAATACTCTCTCAAGCTGATGTATAAAGGTCCACCATACCAAATATAAAAAAAAACTAGGCTAAAATCTCTTTAAGATATTCATAAAAATATTTATTGGCCAATCTGTTATAAAAACATAAGTTATAACAAAAATTATATCTTGAATCTTCTTTCTAAGAAAGAAATAATTCACATCTACATAATTATTTAGTAATGAGATCTCAAATTAAAAAATATATATCTCATTACCTAATTATCATAATAAAAAATAATAAAAAATGAGTACTTGATTTTCTTAAGTAGATACCAGGTCCAAAGTATTTTATAAATACTATTAACGCCTGACCGAACTTGACATCTATATTGAATCTTAAAATAATTATCTCTTATTTTTGCAAGAGACAATTACTTTCAAGAAAATTATAAAAATTTATAATATACATTTCCTTAGAGCAAGTTGATATCCAACTTAAATTTGAATACCAAACTAATATATTCTTAACTAGATATGTAATTTTTTTTGTATATCTCAATATACAAAGAGCTACATTTAGGTGAATCTTTTATAAAAATTCTAAAAAATAATTAACTATATTAACTACATAAGTTATATATAATATGATAATAATCAAATAATTAATGTTCATATAATTTTTTAATAAATATAAAAATCAATTGAAATAATAATATAAAAAAAAATTAATATAACAGTTAATCAAAATATTTGCTAGAACATAATTCAAAAGTTTAACTTTTCAAGAGTATCAATCACATACTTTCTCTGAAAATAAAATTTATTTTCTAAATTAGATAATTTTTATCACAAGAAAATATCCGAGTCTCACAAGATCTTTAGTCTGGAAATATAATTAAACATACTCTTTTAGCTGGATAATTCATCGCTCATTATCTCTCATAATAAAAATATCATATGCATATATAATAAAAAAGATCATCTAACCATTATAGCTCATAAAAATTAATAACAAGAAATTTATAACATACTTGTATAGGCCAAAATAAGTCATTATCTAAGAAAATATAGAAATTAAACTCTTAAAAATTGTTTCAAGCCATATATTATCTTCCACAATCTACAAATTAATATGAGTGTATAGTTCAAAACTCTAGTGATTGTTTTATATATATATCATTTTCAAAATTACATAATAAAATATTCTCTAAATCTAGTTGATATATCATTCATCTATAAGATAGTGCTAATAAAATAAAAATTTATATAAAATTCATTTTGGCCACTAGATAAATAATATCCTCATAATTTATACCAAATATTTAAGTGAATTCACTCCATATAAATCTCACATAAAGATAATATACCTTATCATCTGATTTCTGAATATATCTTTATAGTGATCACTACCTGCAACCAACAACATATCTTATTAAAAGTTGAGATACTAATTCTCATACTTCATTTGAGTGTAAAACATCACTCTTCCAATACTACCTGATATTATTTTGAGTAAGATACTACTAAAGAAGAAGACCTAGGCATCCTAATATTAACAAGTGAAATATGATATTGAATATAACTCATTTATTCCTTATATAGAATGATAAGAAGATTAAGAATAGATGAGCTAGCTGAAAGATAATTTGACATCTTAAGAGACTCATTCACTATGAACAAATTACATATGTTTTATTCGCCTAGTATAGACTATAAATTCTAAGTGATCAAGTTTAGTCTTTGGCTCATCATCAACAGGAACTGAAATAGACACATAGACTACAAGTTTGTCTGAGCTTGATAAAAATTTCTTCTCAAGCTGATATCTCAATTTCTTTGAAGTTAACCTAATTTGTACTAATTGGTATATATAACAACTTCATAATAATGCAATCATAATATGAACTAACAAATTCACATATACCATCCAAGTGACTCTCCAAACTAGAGGTCCAAGTAGAATTACACAGAAATAATAAGTTTGAATATATCTTCTAGTCTTTTACTTTTACTTTTTTTAAACTAGAGGTCCAACACATATTAATACTATACCAAACTCAGGTAGATAATACTTATATCTTTTTTTGATACTAAAATAACTAAAAAAAATAAATTTTACAGCCTAAGTATCATCTTATCACATATTATAGAGATATCATGAACAAAAAAAAATACTTCCAAAAATTATAAGAGGAAGACTATATAATTTTCTTCTAAAATATAAAATATAAAAGAATACACATTGAGAAAAGTGTATTCAATGATTCCAAGATCAGTATAATTAATGTTGAAATTATTTGACATATACTATAATACATTGTCATTCCTTACTTTTTTTATGTTTATAGCACACTGATTTTTTATTATTTTGTTAAATAACTAAAAAATCAAAAAATAGTGAAATAAAGTGGAAAAGATAAACCATGTACATCACTTATAATCATCAATAAACATAAAAAAAAAAGTTAAAACTCTCTCAAATCTCATCTATTCTAAGTTCTCATAGATATGAATATATCATATTAAATGAGTCATTATTTATACCAGTCTGACAATCAGAATAATAAATTCTGATATATTTTCTTAACCTATATGTCTTACACTCTAGTGTATAGATGCTTCTAATACTAGGATATAATATTCTAAGTTTGGCTAGTAATAAATAACCAAATATAGAATGTAAATGTAATAAGTGAATAATACTCAAATATCTAGTGAAATATATTATTACAAAAGAAAACAAATAATCCACAAGATACAATCCCAAAAAAAAGTCTTCAAAATCTTCAGATCCTCAAATAAATATTAGTAGAAATAAAAAAAAATATCATAATTTAGTTACTTAAAAAAATAATTCACCGAATAAAAACTATAACAGCAATTAAGAATAAACAAAATATATATAAAAAAAAAGAAATAATCAAATTAAATACTATCATAACTAATAGATTTTGAAAGATTACCATTACCTAACACTATATTCAATTGACATAAAAAATTAGTGAAAAGAGAGTTACTTATAATGTGATGATTTACTATAGAATCAATAACTAAGAATTATAAGTGGAAGAACGAGGCCCAAGAATTACAATATATGAAGACCATGAAGAGTCTAATACTGCCTAACTTGAAAGAAATCATAAACATTTCTCTCCGGCAACATTCTTGGTATGGGAAACTATCCAATGTGTGCGCATTTAGATTTTTATCTATTTCAAATATATTGAACTGACTAGCAATGCAACAATGATTTGATAAGAAACTCCTAATCACTCAAAGTGTGACTACAAAATCCTAAAAAACTGGTTATTAGCATGGAAAAGCTATACCAAAAAGTCGCTTTATTTGTTTTACCAAAAAAGACACATAGATCTTTGCTAGCATAACCCCCAAGATTCACATAATAAGATAAGTGAAGTGGGTATATATCTATGTCATTTGGAATGACTATAGTTGTAGACGAAGAAGGAGAGAGAGAGAACCTTCGATTTCTTTCGCTTATATTTTCCGCTTGTAGCGCTTTCTCCTTTTTATATATTCCACACTCCCCCTCAAGCTAGAGCATATACGTCATATGCACCAAGCTTGTTACAAATGTATTTAATTCTAGGATGACTGAAAGATTTAGTGAAGATATCTGCTAGTTGATCATCTGAATTAACAAAACTTGTAGCAATACATCCTGATGTGATCTTCTCTCTAATGAAGTGACAATCAACTTCAATATGCTTGGTCATTTCATGAAAGACTGGATTGGATACAATATGTAATGCAGTCTGGTTATCATATATGAGTTTCATCTCTTCATCTTTTCCAAATTTCAACTCTCGAAAAAGATGTTTCAACCATATGAGTTCACATGTTGCCAAAGCCATAGCTCGATACTCGGCTTCAACACTAGATCTTGATACTACATCTTGTTTCTTACTCTTCCAAGATATTAGATTACCTCCAATAAAAACACAGTACCCTGAAGTGGAACGTCTATCTGTGGGTGAGCCAGCCCAATCTACATCTGTGTAACCAACAACCTGAGTATGACCTCTGTTCTCGTACAACACACCTTGGCCTGGTGTACTTTTAATATATCGAAGAATGCGGATTACGTCATCCCAATGGCTATCACATGGTGACTGTAGTCTATAGAATTGACTAACAACACTCACAGGAAAAGAAATGTCTGGACGAGTAATGGTGAGATAGTTCAATTTACCTACGAGTCGTCGATATCTCCCTGGGTCTCCTAAAGGCTCCCTCTGTCCTGGTACAAGTTTGACATTTGGATCCATAGGTGTGTCTACCGGTTTACAATCTAACATACCGGTGTCTTCCAGGATGTCTAAAGCATACTTCCTTTGGGAAATGACCACACCGGAACTGGATTGAGCTATCTCAATTCCCAAGAAATACTTGAGTTTCCCCAAATCTTTAGTCTGAAAGTAGGTAAAAAGATGTTGCTTTAGTTTCTGAATATCATCCTGATCACTGCCTGTAATGACAATGTCATCCACATAAACAACCAGATAAATACACTGCCCCAAGGAGTTATGATGATAGAAAACTGAATGGTCTGTTGTACTGCGAAGCATGCCAAACTCTTGAACAATAGAACTAAAACGACTAAACCATGCTCGAGGAGATTGTTTCAAGCCATATAGAGAACGGCGTAACTTGCACACTAAACCAGACTCCCCCTGAGCAACAAAACCAGGAGGTTGCTCCATATAAACTTCCTCGACAAGATCAACATGAAGGAAGATATTTTTAATATCCAACTGATAAAGAGGCCAAGAACACATAGCAGCCATGGAGAGAAGCAGACGAACAGAAGCAATCTTGGCAACAGGGGAGAATGTGTTAGCATAATCAGAACCATAAATCTGAGTATAGCCTTTAGCAAATAAGCGGGCCTTAAGGCGATCAACCTGACCATCAGGACCAACCTTAATTGCATAGACCCAACGACAACCAACTGTAGATTTACCAGAGGGTAAAACAACAAGATCACAAGTACCATTAGAGTGTAGAGCAGCCATTTCATTCACCATTGCCTGTCGCTAGCCTGAATGGGAAAGAACTTCATGGGTGCTCTTTGGAAGAGAAACAGAGGATATAACAGAGACAAAAGCAGAATATGGTAAAGATAATCGATGATAACTCAAAAAATTGTAAATAGGATGAGGATTACGAGTAGAGCGATTACCTTTCCGAGTAGCAATGGGTAAGTCATCAAGAGAGGGTGAAGCCGGGGCAGGAGAAGCCGAAGGGATAGGAAGTGAGTCAGCAGGTGCCTCAGCAAACGACAGAGGAGCATCGACACGAGGGCGATGATGATAAACCTGAAGTGGTCGAGGAGGCACAACATCAGGTGAAGAGACAATGGGAATGGGCAAGACTGCAGAAACAGGAAGAGACTCAAAAGTGGTGAAAAAGAATGGTGAGTTCTCAAAGAAAGTAACATCAGCGGAGATAAAGTAGCGATGAGTCTCAAGAGAATAACAACGATAACCCTTCTGAAGTCTGGAATATCCCAAGAAGAGACACCTCATGACTTTGGCTGAAAGCTTGTCATGTCCAGGAGTGAGAATATGAACAAAGCAAGTACAACCAAAGACACGAGGAGGAAAGAAATAAAGTAGTTGGTCAGGGAAGAGAAGAGAATGAAGAATCTGATCACGTAAAACAGAGGAGGACATATGATTAATCAAATAACAAGCGGTAAGAACAGCGTCCCCCCAAAAACGAAGAGGAACATTACTATGGAGGAGGATAGTAAGAGCTGTCTCAACAAGATGTCGATTTTTATGCTCAGCTACCTCATTTTGTTGAGGAGTATGAGCACAAGAAGACTGATGAAGAATCCCATGATGAGACATAAATGAAGTAAATGGGGATGAAAAATATTCCCTGACATTGTCACTGCGTAACACACGAATAGAAATATTGAATTGGGTCTGGATTTCAGCATAAAATTTCTGAAAAATAAAAAATAACTCAGCTCGATTTTTCATTAAAAATAACCAAGTACATCGAGAATAGTTATCAATAAAAGTGACAAAATACTGAAATCCTAAAGTAGACACAGTTCGACAAGGACCCCAAACATCAGTGTGGACAAGCACAAAAGGAGATTTTGCCCGATTATCCAAACGCTTTGGGAACGAGACACGAGTATGTTTCCCAAGCTGACATGACTCACACGAAAGCGACGACAAATTGGAAAAATGAGGGACCATCTTCTGGAACTTGGAGAGACTAGGGTGGCCCAAACGACTGTGAATTAGGAGAGAAGCATCAATGAAAATACAAACTGTAGGAGATGAATTCGAGGTGAGGTGATAGAGGCCTTGAGACTCATGTCCTATGCCAATCGTCTTCCCCGTACTCCGGTCCTGCAAAGTCACAAATTTATCAGAAAAGGTAATAGAACAATTAAGAGTACGAGTAATTTTGCTAATGGAGATAAGATTAAAATGACATTTAGGAGTATAAAGGACAGAAGTGAGAGGTAGAGAAGATAGAGAAATGACCAAACCAATACCTTTAGCCACAGTTTGAGAATCATTAGCTAAGGTAACAGTAGGTAATGCAGAGGTAGTAGAAATAGAGGAGAAAAGATCCTTATTACCAGATATGTGATCAGAAGCTCCAGAATCTAGAATTCAGGATCCAAGAGAAGATGTATGGGTAAGGCAGGCAGAAGTATTACCAGGCAGGACAACAGAGGCAACAGAAGCATGATATGCCTGAGATGCGGAGGAGCTCAGAGGCTAAGGCAGCTGAGAATCAGAGGACAAGACCATATGAGCAGTGCGAGGAGGCCGTCCATGTAACTGATAGCAACGATCACGAGTGTGACCAAGTTTATTGCAATAAGTACAATGAGGATGTTGGCCCCTACCTCGGTTACCTCTGCGGCCTCCTTGAGTGGCAGTGTGAGAAACTAACACAGAAGAATCTGAAGTGCTATCAGATGGCAAAGTCTGAGTAGACGAGATACGAAGGAGGCGAGCAAACACATCATCCAAGGATGGAATTGATGAACTGCCAAGAATCTGATCGCGGACAGGCTCAAGATCCGGATGAAGGCCAATAAACTGTGTTGCACGGATACGCCTATGAGCTGCCGTGTCCACGTGTCGGACACGTGGACACGGGTCGGACACGGGTCGGATACGTGTCCGATATGCCACGTGGCGTATCGGATACGCATCGGAGACGTATCCGACACATTGTTCGGAGACGTATCCGACACGTTTTTGGAAACAGATTCCAAAAAACACGTGGTTTTTGGAATCTGTATCGGGAGGGAGAGAGATCGAAAATCAAAAATCAAAAATCAAAAATCGGGTGGGGGGGAGGGGTGGGGGTGGGTTCGGGAGGAGGGGGGAGGGGGTTTCGGGAGGGGGGGAGGGGGCTTTGGGAGGGGAGGGGGGGAGGGGGTTTCGGGAGGGGGGTTCGAGAGGAAGGAAAAGGTTCGGGAGGGGGAGGGTGTTAGAGGGTTTAAATTTTGTTTACATTATTTTAAAATACAGAATTTTAAATTATTTTAAAATACATTATTTTTAATTATTTTAAAATATCTAATATTTATAATTAATAATTTTTATTTTTAATTTTATTTTTTTTATCATGACGTATCCTAGCCGTATCCATATCCTAGTTTTTTAGAATTTGTCGTGTCCCCGTATCTTGCCGTGTCGTATCCCCGTGTCCGTATCCGTGTCCGTGCAACATAGCCAATAAGAGTAAGGACCATGAAAAACTTATCAAGCTGTATTTGTTGAGCCCCAACATCAGAAGTAAGAGACATCACAGTCAAGAACTCTTCCTTAAGAGAAGTAATCTGGCCAATATAAGTAGATAGATCCAAGTCCTATTAGCTGAGATGGACAATAGCAGAAGCCACCTTATAAAGATGTTGGATATCATTCGTGTATAATCCTTTAGCTTGAGTCCAAAATTTAAAATAAGTTTTGTAGTCCCGAAGATGAAGAAGAATATTAGGATCAACTGATTGCCACAATATACTACATAACTGGGCATCTATCTTCCTCCACTGTACGTGGTTAACCTCAGGGATATCTGTCTCCTGTGTAACCAGGTGATCCTCATATTCTTGACCCATAAACCATAGTTCAATAGAAGCTGACCAGGAAATATAATTGTCACTGCCAACCAATTTTTCCAAAGTAATCATAGGAGATCCAGATATAATAGAGGAAAAAATGAAAGTTTTAGCAGCCATATCTACTTCAGATTGAAAAGAGCCCTAGTACAGCTCCAGATTGTGGCGTGACAGCACTCGAAAGGTTGAAGAGGCAAGGAGCAGGGTTTCTGAACAGGGTTCCTGAACAGGGTTCCTTAACAGAGTTTCTGAAACCCTAGATTTTGCCCGGGAAACCCTAGATCACTGAATGACGAGGAAGAGGATTGGAACTTGCTGGAAACTTTCAATTTCCTGTTCTAAGAGAGCCGTATAGAACCGTAAATGTTCCGCTCGAGATCACATCTACGATCTCCATTAAAGGCTCTGTTTTCGAGGTCGAAATGCGGGTGCAGAATAAGTCTCAGAATCCCGGCCCAAAGCAGTTGAATTATGAGAATGATTTTGTTCGTTGCAGCGGCGGCGGCGATGACGGTGGCGATGGCGATGATGTTGATAATTTAGACAAACCCGAAGGCGGGGGTTTGATTCAGAGGATGCGCAGGTAGGTCTAGGGGAAATCAGAGCATTTTAAGATTACTGAATTCCATGGCGACAATTCTGGAGTTGCGTTCTTTCTTCATTTTTTGGTGCATGCTGTTAATTCACGGCACAACGAGGGAGACGACACCAGAATTCTTCCCGTTTATCCCTCCGATACCATGTAGACGAAGAAGGAGAGAGAGAGAGAGAGAGAGAACCTTCGATTTCTTTCGCTTACATTTTCCGCTTGTAGCGCTTTCTCCTTTTTATATATTCCACAATAGTAATATTGCTAACTAACATATAATCTTGTATGAAGTACAACATAAAAAAATAAATGTCAACTCTAACTCAATAAATTATCACCTGGCAATCAAAAGATGAGAGCCACTTTGTAGTTACCTTTTCTTCATCTCATCCTCATCGCAATATGGTTTGTTTGTCATTTTGTTTATCATCCTCTAATTAAAGAATCACATCTGATCTTTTGTATCCTACTATAAATAATACTTGTGTTGAGCATCAATAAAGTAATTACCAAAATTTGACCTTCTACATATGTGAAAATGCGGCACACCAAGTGACTATACACACTTCACATACAAATGGCCCTTTTCCATATACAATATTTTAATTGTTGCATTTTACTGTTTATTATTTTATTTTATTTTTGTCTATATTATAAATGAAATAACCTAACATATGAGATGTCCCAATTCTATTCACCCTTACACAAGGTCTCAGCTTAAAAACATTTTTATAGAGTGATTTTTATAAATATTATGATTGTTGTTTGACTTGTATTTCAACTTGATATCATATCCAATACCATAGGTGAGGGAAAACCCTAGGATTGTAGGGGAGGCATACACGTGCATTGTACTAGCACAATGCAGATGTTGCAAGGTGCATCAAGTGCATTTAGTTCACCAAAGGGATGATTCCATACACGTCATTCACCACAAGTCAACTTCGCACACCCACTATGTGCGACAAAGCATTGATGGCCATTGCTTCGATGCTAGGATGAGGTACAAACCACCATCACTTGGCTCATTTAGTTTGGGCAGGCCCTTATGTAGGCACAAACCACATCAAAATCTTAATTTTTGTGTGTGCAATGGTGTTTTTTTAAGGTGGAAATGTGTGCAGCTATGTCAAGCAAAATACTCAACTATATTTAATATGGAGTTGAAAGTTCTGATTACTAAGCTTGGAAAATGAAATTATTGGGTGTTAAATTCAAAGAAAAGATTGAAAATACTACATAATATTAAGAGAAATATGTTGATTACATGAGTCATCCATGGGTCTTCACAGAGTATTCTAACCATAACCCTTGTTGAAGGGGGATGAAAATTCAGGATTAGAGGTGTTAACAGAGCATATTGGGCTGAAAAGGCCCAATTATGCCACCGTGCCGTGCTGGACAAGGCACGGTTTATAGCACAGGATGTGTTGTGCCGACACAATTTCAAAATTTGGCAACTTGCATGGCACGTTACCATTAGAATGTCAATTACTTGAGTCATACCAAATAATGCCAGATTGGATCATGCCAACCCATACCATTACAAAATACTATAAATGGCTCAAACCTAGGCTTGCTTGAATTTATTTTAGGCTAGCCAAGATTACATCCAAGCAAATATGGTTTATTACAAGCTAGTTTAGGACAAGTCCATATTATCCTGAGTTGACTAATTAGGCCAAAACTAACCCAAAAGGCTAGTGTACCATGTCGTGTTGCATCTTTTATGACACATGGGCCAGAAACCCTAGCTTGACACTATTTCAAGCATGATTCCAAGTGTGTTGAATCATGTCATGGCCCTACTTTTGTGAGCCGTGTCGCAAGCTGCTAGCTAATTTGGACACCTATTTTAAAAAAAAATTGTTTGCTGCAAATTTTAATTGAGGAGAATTATTTCAGAAGAGAGACTTTTTATTTTATTTTATATTCTTACAAGCAATACAATGATTTATTTATAAGCTATAATTTGTCCTTCAAAACTAAAAATTAAAAATCATTATCACGCGTAAAAGTAACTGCTGACTCTTGACATTTTATCTTTCACATTAAAAATGAACATTTAATATTTATTTAATAAGACTCCCCCATAAACTTAAATACTCCTGTCATCTTTCATATCAAGTAATCTTTTGCAATTGTCGAGTAGTATTGTAGGTAACGGTTTCGTGAAGATATCCACGACTTGATCCCAACTTGTCACGTATACTAATTCTATATTTTCTTCATTTAATTGATCTCGAATGAAATAAAAACGAACGTCAACATGCTTGCTTCTCTTATGATTCACATGGTTTTTTCTCAACATAATTGCTGATTTGTTATCAACTCGTATCTCAGTCGCACCGAGTTATTGTTGCTTCATTTTGCCCAAATTTCTAAGCCATTTCGCATGACTTACATACAAAGATACCGTAGCATATTCAGCTTCACATGCTGAGAGTATCACGATTAGTTGCTTCTTTGAAAGCCAAATAAATACCATGTCACCCATAAAAAACACATAACCCAATGTGCTTTTCAATCATCCAAGTCTCTGCACGAATCACTGTCAGAGTATACGACCAACTTGTAATCTACCACATTTGTACAGAATAACCCGAGTGCTATTGTTCATTTGGTGTACCATATAATTCACTTTAACGCCTTCCAATGTGAATAGACTGGCTCCTTCATGAACTAACTTACATTGCCGACACTTAATGCAAGATCCAGCCTTGTGCATGTGAGATAGTGAAGGCTTCCCACTAAACTCCGATATTTGCTTTCGTCGACTCGTTCTCCTCCATCAAATTTAAAGAGTTTTGTACCTGGTTCATTTGGTTTTGAAATAGGATTGCAAGACTCCATCTTGTACTTCTTCAAAATCTCATTTGTATATGCCTCCTAGGATACAAAGATACTCGTCTTTCCTTGTCTAACCTCCAGACCAAGGAAAAATATCATCAAGCCCGAATCTGTCATCTCGAATTCCCGTATCATTGTGCTCTTGAACTTTTATATCATTTCATTATTATTTCCCATAAAAATGAGATCAACATAAAGAACAACATATAATATATTACCTCCACTTTTCTTCACATAAAGGACATATTCGTAAGGATATTGCTCGAACTCATTCTCTTTGAAGTATGTATCGATACGAGTATTCCCCGCTCGCGATGCTTGCTTTAACACATAAAGTACATTTTTAATTTCAACACCTTCTTTTCTTCTCTGATTTTCATGTACCCGGGTAGTTATTTAAAATAAATTTCTTCTTCAAGCACACCATTCAGGAATGCCGACTTGATATCCATTTGTAATATCAGCCATTTGAAATGAGCCGCTTCTGAAATGAGCAATCTGATTGTTTCCATTCTTTCAATGGGAGCAAACACCTCGTCATACTCGATTCCCGCCTTTTGCTTGTAATCCTTTGTTACAAGTTTCGTCTTATACCATTTTATCTCTCATTGATCATTCATCTTTCTCTTAAATATCCACTTGACATCAATGAACTGAGTTCCTTTCGGCAATTCTGCTAACTCTAATGTGTTGTTGTGATCTATTGTTCTAATCTCCTCGTCAATGGTAGTTTGCCACTTCTTATTTTATACCGCCTATTCAAAACTTAAATTCTCAGAATCCACCAAAAGACAAATAAGATGTACCTTATATGTTGAATCATACAAATCTTGTAAGCTTCGCATTTTGGGTTGTCGCGGTTTATCTTCATCATCAATAGTTTCAGAATTTTCCGGTATAGTTAGTATATCAGTCGATGATTCTCTAACTTTGATGATATCATCTGTTACTTTATTCCAATCTCATTCATTTATTTCATGAACTCGTACATCATGGCCTACTAGAATCTTCTTGCTTATCGGATCGAATAGATTGCATCTTTTTATTTTCTCATCATACCCAATACAAATATATTTTTTGTTTTTGTCTTTGGGCTTTGTTCTTCGCTGATCTGGCACGTGTGCGTAGGCCAAACTACCAAATATTTTGAGATGAGAGACTATCAATTTTTGTCTGCTCCAAGTCTCTCGTGGTGCTTGATCATACAACTTCGCATGTGGACACCGATTTTGAACATAGACGGCACATTGCACGGCTTCTGCCCAAAATTCTTTCGGCATTTTCTTGCTTTTGAGTATTAAACGAACCATATCGAGAATGATCTGATTCTTTCTCTCGGCCACATTATTTTATTATGGAGAGTACGGTGCGGTTAGAAATCATCTTATGTCTTACTCCTCACAATCTTCATGAAAACCATCAAAGTGTATTCGCCACCTCTATTGGATCGTATAGATTTGATGTATCTACCAGTTGCCTTTTCTACCAGCACTTTGAATTTTTAGAACACCTCGAACACCTCGGATTTTTCTTTCAGAAAATAAATACAAGTTTTTCATGAGAAATCATCAATAAAGAAAATGAAATATTTTTTGCCGCTGAAAGATTCAGAGGTGATTGGTCTACATATGTCGAAATGAACCAACTTGAGATGATACTTAGCCCAATATTCTGCCTTTTTTTGAAATGACATTCTTGCATGCTTTCCGAGTACACATTCTTCACAAAATTTTTCCTCGTATTCCATGTCCAATAGTCCGTGCACCATGTTCTTCTTTGCCAAGTTGTTTAGATATTCATAATATAGGTGACCATGATAGAGATGCCACAGTGACACATTGTCTTTTATGTTTATTTGCTAATATTTTTCTCGTACACTTCTCAAATTCAGTTTGTATATCTAATTTCTCCTCATTTCAACTTGTGTGATTGAACGCATTTGCTTGTCTTTCAATAATAATATCCGGTCTTTCATAAAAATCAATTAATCTTTCTCCATGAGTTTCTCCATACTTAAAATATTGCTCTTGAGGTCTAGTATGTAATACACATCTTGGAGTGACCCAATGAAATCATCCTTTTGTACATAATAAATCGTACCTTGGCATTTGACCTCAACCTTCGAGGCATCCCCAAATGATACAAATACAGCTTCAACCTTTTGTATCTTTTAAAAATAATGTTCGTGCTCACACATATGATTGCTTGCAGTCATGTCGAGGTACCACACCGTGTCGTTATCGATGTTGACTTTGTTATATGCCATTAAGAGAAAACCATCTTCCACCTCATCTTTCATGGCTAGGTTGGTTGTCTCTTCCATCTTTTTCTTGACTCGACATTCTTTTGCAAAAGCCTCACCTTTCCACAATTATAACATTTATCGGAATTACAATCATTCACAGAGTGACCATATTTGTCACACTTGTAGCACTCAATGTTGTAATAATTTGACCGACCACATCTTCTATGACCGCGTCCTCTTCCACGCCAATTTTGTTAGTTTGATTGCCCATTCTCCTCATGATACCATTCTTGACTGTGATCTTTTCCACCACGACTATTTCCTCGACCACCACGACCACGCCATTTACCTCGAAAGTTTTGAGAATAGAATATTTTTTCATCATTAAACGATGCTTTGGTTTGAAGTGTCTGCTCAAGTGCCTCCTCCTCTTCTTTTTATAATAATCATGTGCCATTAGGGAACCGACAAGCTCGTCGACCGTGAACGTTGCTAGATCCTTTGACTCTTCTATGACACATACCATATTCTCAAAATTGTCAGTTAACGACCTCAGAACCTTTTCCACGACCCACACATCAGATAACTTTTCTCCATATTGGTTGAGTTGATTCACTACGATTTGAACACGCATGATGTAATCGGACACACCTTTTAACTCCTTCATTTTCATGCCTTTCAACTCATTGCGAAGAGTTTGAAGACGAACTTGTTTAACTCGGTCGGCTCCTTTGTACGTAGTTTCCAAGATGTCTCACGCTTCTTTTAAAATTTGTGCACTTGCAGTATTCTCAAAGCCCGACTCATCAACAGCTAGGAACAGCATGTACAATGACGTCTTATCTTTTGATCGCGTTTCTTTCAACGCCTTATTTTGAGCTGCCGTATATCCTTCGGTAGATTCTGGTTATTCGAAACCTTCTTGAACTACCTCCCAATAATTCATAGAACCGAGAAAAGCTTTCATTTGGATGCTCCAATTCTGTACTTTACATTCGTTAATCAAGGCAGTGACACATTATTGATTATATTCCCCATCCCTCCAGTACCAAGTTGTAAAAAAAAATTACTGGCTGCAAACTATAACTGATGAGAATTATTTCTGAAGAGAGATTTTTTATTTTATTCTATATTCTTATAAGCAATACAATGATTTATTTATAGGTTACAGTTTTCACTTCTAAAACTAAAAATTTAAAATTATTATCACCCGTAAAAGTAACCGCTGACTCTTGATATTTCATCTTCCACATTAAAAATGAACATTTTTAATGTTTATTTAATACTTATATCCAAAACAATATATTTTCCCAACCTTTAAGTACTATACCTCTTGTGTTTCATTCATCCACATTATTCTCCTAAATTGTTGACACATAAATTAATAATCATATTACATATGATTATTCTTTTTTTATTATATTCATTTCCTATTGATTGAATATTGAGATAGTCAATAATGATAATTAAAAAGTCATTTGATATAATAATATTCACTTATTTCTTTGTTTCTTTCGTATATTTTGTTTATTCTTGATTTCTCAATTACTTTTTTTTGTAAGTTACCTTTTCAAATAATTAAATTCTAATTTTATTTTCTTTTTTTAAATATTTATTTAGAGAAATAGAAAATTCTATGAGCCTAGTCAAAATGTAATTAAGTTGATGATACTTCATGATATTCTTAATAATCCTAGAACATAAGACATGTTAATTAAGAAAGCAAACTTGAATTTTCTATTATACATGCTAAACTAATGTGAATAAGTATCCATTTAATGTGACACACTCAGATATATAAAGACTTAACAGAGATGTGATCAGAAAAAACTTTAGATATTTCATTTTTTTTATTGATGATTGCTCATGATATTATACACGACACTTTCTTTTTCATGTTAGAAAACATTTTTTTTATATTCTAGATATTTCATACAAAAAATAATTTGATAAAACATTTTAAAAAATAAGAAATAATATGTATTTGAATATATGTGAGATATATTCAATAATTACTATATGAATCATCATATAAGACTTCATGTGCCGACACCCAACATGAAATAAAGTAACTATAAAAAAAATAAATATCTAGTTGAGATAACTCAAAAATCCTTCTTTATGAGTGTTCTAAAATATTTTATGAAGATACAATTTTAACTACAAGCTATCTCATCAATAAGATTTTCTCTTTTATCTTTTCTTAATGTGGGTCATTTCAAATTATAAATTGTGAAAAAAAATATTTAGCCTAATTCTCAGAGTTTTTAGGAATACTTAGTTTGTCAAAGATTTCTCCCCAAGACAAGATAAGTTAGTATTCAGAGAGTTAAAATATGTCATCCTTAGATACTTCAAATACTCACAGAGAATAAATATATTATTTACTAAAGACTGATAATATTTTAATGAGTACTTTTATTATATTTTTTAGGAGAGGTTATTTTTAGTGAGTCTCAGAAGAGAAAATCTAAAAGATATATCTTGACCCATTATTTTTTATTATTTCTTTGTAGTCCCACTTAGATCTCCCCCTAGGAGAGAGAATAACATGGCTGCTATATTATGTTTATTCTAGACATAGTGAGATTTCACAAGAAAGAAAATCTTTCTATGTTCAAACAACACAATAATGCATTAGTTAACTCTAGTTTATATTCAAGATGAGCAAAAAACTAATAAACTTAACTACCTAGGACTTATTAAGTCTATACTAAGAGGAGATGAATATATACAACATGCCCAAATCATTGACAAGTATATCAAAGAACCAAATAATCTTCAATCAACCCTTTTGGTGTTGATCTTCTAATTACTCTTGAAAATGAATAAAGAAATTATATTTAATGCTTAATCTCATAGGTATTATCATATGTTTAAAGCTAGGGGTTGAGTAGTTTCAAGAAGGAAAAAGGAGAGACATGAGAGAAGAAAAAAATAATTCTATTAATTTGAAATTTTTTTTTGCAATACAACAAAAAACATATATATAGTTTGTGACATCCCAAATATTAGGTGCTCTAAAACAATAAAAAATAAAATAAATAATAAACAAAAAATAAAATAAATCTAAACTCCCCCTTGAAGTTGAAACATGTATGTCACAAACAACTAACTTTGGAAAAGAATAAACCAACTTATGATCCACTAAGAGACTTAATGAAAATGTTTGCAATCTGCTCACTAATAAGTATTTAGATAATAATCATCAAACCATTATGAATCTTCTTGCAAATGAAGTGAAATCAAACTTAATATATTTTGTTTGCTCATAAATACTAAGTTGGTAGCAATGTGATGGGCTGCCTAGCTATCACATTAAAGCATTATCAATCTAAAAAGTAATATGCAAGACTCTTATATGAAGATATTAATATATTAGAGCACATAAGTAATCGACATCATAGCCTTATAATGTATCCATATACTATATCTTGAAATAATTATTTCTTTCTTTTATAAAAGATGAAGTTATTTGCAAAAAAATATAAAAATATATGATAAATTTCCTCTCTATGACAACTTAAGCCCAACTAAAATCCAAATATATTTCTATCTATTTATGCAAATGATTTTTTTACATAATTCCATGTTCTAAAATTTTTTCACATACTAGATCCTAGACACTACATCCATATGAATATGGCTAGCAAAATATAAAAAATAATTAATTATACTAATTATGTAGATGATATCTGCCTAATCATTATCAAATAGTTTAATTTTCATATGATCATTTTGTATCTAGTAAAATTAATTGATGAACTGATATGTATAGATAAGTATACCATTGGATCAAGTGGTAGATCAACAGATGTACATTCCGATTTGAGATCGAATCAAATATTAAAGTATATCTCATCTGAAAAAGAAAGATCATACCTCAGGAATATTCAACTTCAATACCAAAAAAATATCTCAAATGTTGCAAATCATTCATCTAAATTTTAGTTGGAATATACTTAACAAATTATCTTATGCATTCAAAATATAGTCGACATATACCACTAACATTACATACTTTATCTTCAAATGGAAGTTTGAAAAAATAAAAAAAATAATCTAATATATATCTCCTAAAGCCAGAGAGAATAAATATTAAAGAAAATCTATTAAATCAGACCTTAGTATAATGTTACAAGCCATAATGGGTCTTTCACAATTTGAATACCATATCTATGATCCGCAATTGAAAATAATCACTTAATAATGATAATTTTGACCATATGAGAGAAAATATCCTAGAAGTTAATACCATAAGTCTTGGTAAATATTCTCGTTACCATCATAGTCTTGAACTGATAAACCTTTCCTATGAATCTCATTTTCATCATGTACACAATCTACATCTCACAACCAACTTACATATAAGTTTCAGAACAAGTTCCCACATATGAATAGATATAAATATATTCATTTCATTCAATATAATTTGTCACTATTCTGAGTGACTAAATTACTTAGAAAGTGTCCAAAACACTAAAACTATTAAGTTAGAACAAGAAACTAAACATATAATATCAAAACAAAAATATGACAGTGGTCAAGATAAAAGATGTTGAGTATAATACATCTTTAATTCTTTTTATAATGCAATTAAAAGGTTCAAGTAACTACTTCAAACAAGATTAGTTGATATGATAAAAAATTCATTTGGAATAAACTGTAAACATATCCATCTAATATATACCATTACATTGGGATCATCAAATCTCTCCAACCTTTATTTCCCTCTCTTGGGGAGACAAGAGACTCATACCTTGTGTCCAGTGTGGCATTCACACTAAACTCCTCTCCTTTGCATACAATCTTACAAAAAGTGTCAGTACTCTCCTCAAAACTAATCATATTAGTCAAATCAGATGTAGACATATAAGCAACCTCGATAATTACTACTCTATGAAGAATAATAACTAAGCATAAATGAAATACTACTATAATGTATGAAAGTACATTCTCTTAGTTAAATAATAAAAAATGACTTATCCTTAAAAAATATTACATAAGAATTTATAACAACCATTTTAGCCTTTAATAAATAACACATATATCCTTTTTGAATATTAGAATATCAAAGTAAAATATATTTGGTGACACATGAAACTATATTATATAAACTAACAAAGATATCCATAACAAAACAAGTACTCTTAAAATCTTGAGTAAAGAGTAAAAAAATTTCTCTACTAATATATAAGCTAATATGAAATATGACTTAAGAGAACAAAAAAAATAATATTCAATTGATTAAGAAGTTATCAATTAACATTACTTCTCTACAAAAATATTTAAGCATACTCTTATGAAGTAGAAGTGTTCTGGCTTTCTTAACTAGATATAGTTTTTCTTCTAAACTAACTCATTCTGTGCAAAAGTATCATCATAAGATGCTTGATAAATCATCTCATGCTCAAAAAAACAGATGAGAAATTATTTTAAAATATTATCATTTATCAATATCATAATATCATATTCAAACTAAATTTTTATATTTCATCAAAATTTATAAAAATTAAAAAAAAATTTAAAATTTTTCTTTAAACAAATTATGTAAATCGAGTATTACTATTAATAAAAATAGCAAAATACTTTAAGTCATCATATGTAGTCATCCCTATAGGATCCTCAAATAGAAAGCTCTAGTAAATATTTTTAACTAATACGTCTTGTAATTAATAGACGTTACTCCTCTGATGCTCCAGTCTAGAATATATAGCTTGTACAGTGAAGGATGTCCCAACCAAGAGTTAATCCCTAATTGATCAATAATAAACAAACATCTAGAAGAACTTATGCCTATGTCGTATGAATAATATTATCATATAAATAAAATGCCTATAAAGAATCCATTGAAACAACTAGGTTCCAACCTTTTTGCAAGTGTCACACGAACCAAACACACATGACATATTAAGATAAATCGACAGTCATAAGTACACTAATAATTGTACATCAATCATTATTCATTTATCAGTCTTAGTCTAATATAGGTTTTCCAATAAATAACCTACATAACATTGCTCCACAAACCACATACATTGAGTATGTATCTACCATCAATTACTAATGAATTATCCGAGTAGTATCATGCTTATTACAACCACATTCATGCCTCTCATCTTACAATGCGACATACTTCTACATTAATATTTAATTAAAACAAAAAAAAACTTGCATAAAGTATAATAATTTTATACAAATTTCTAAAAATAAAGATTTCAAATATTAAAAAAAAAATATACACATACACACTAAAGTGCTTTTATATTGGACTATTGATCTAGCCATCCTGAGGATTGCCACATTGAACTAGAAAAAACTTTTCAACCACCAAAAACATTATGTCGAAGTCCAATATCAATAAAATACAAAGAAAAACCCAAAATACACACTGTACATGGGGGGTATTTTACTATTACATTATGAAAATGCCAATGATGATGCTACAAAATGCTGGTGATGTACACCTCAACATTGCCACCAATTTGCCAAAAAAGTCTCTCTAAAAGCATGTTTGAAGTTAGGATTTGGGTGGTTTTGGGATGGATAGGAAAGAGAAAAGAAAGAAAAAGAAAAAAAAATAATTTTATTAATTTATAAAATTATTTTCAAATCACAACATAAATAATATATATATATATATATATATATGATTTGTAGCAACTAATATATCATGTGCTAACATACAATGAAAAATAAATAAATTAAATAATTAATGAGACTTAGGAACTAGTATCAAAATTTATAAGAATATTTATTGTTAATTACTAGTGAGTTTTCATTGTAATATATATCCAAATAAGAAAATATATTACCTTAAGATAAGACTTATAAGAAAAAAAATCACATAAATAATTAATATAAATTATTAAGATATTTTCTAATTAGTAGTAAAGATAACCTCCATACGAATTCAAATTTTATTATGACACATAATAGATAGAGAATATACCAATTAGATGCAAAAAATATATTTTTTTCATGGTAATCCAAAAAATATATATATTAGTAAACACATGTACATCAAGCATCAAAGTCTAATATAATTGTAGATTGCATAAGATATTGGATGACATCAAACAATCATCAAGAGCCTCATTTACAAACTATTCATATATAGTCACTCATTTAATTTACACAACCATGTTACAAATTTTTATTTATATTTCTGAAAAGGAAAGTTTAACTTATTTTATACATAAATAATATTTTTATTATGAAGGATGATAAGTCAAGAAGCACTAACTCACAGAATATCTTCAAACATATTTCTAGACAAAAGACATAGAGATTCAAATACTTTTTGGGTATAGACATTATTAATTTTTAGAGAGATTATTTTGTTATAGAGAAAATATATAGTTGATACTCTACAAAAGATCCGAGTTTGATCGGATTCATGCCGAGTTAGGCCGGTTCGGACCCTGTTTTCCAGCTTAGCTTAGCCCTAGCATAACTAGGTGCCTAGGTCCTAGGACTTCGAGTCTGAGACCCACTTGCATAGTCGCCCTCGTGACTTGACTCACCGTCTTGGTCTCAAAATTGTGAAAGTGGAATGTGGATAAAATTATTTTATAATTTTTTTTACAAACTTCATATTTCAAGTCAACATGTATGAGTGTCAAATGGGCCAAGCCGGGCTGGCATGATCCAGTTTTTTCGGGCCCAACCGGGCTGGCGTGCCATGCCAAACACGACACGGTTCGTTGAAGGTCAAGCCTGATATGGGCTCGTGGCCCGAAATCCACCCGGTTTTGGTCAGGTTCGGCCTGGTTCGAGTAGGGCTGAAACCCTAATTTAAAAAAAATTAGGGTTTCGACCCCGTTCTGCTGCATCATCATTGCCTTGTGGGGGCTCACCGAGCCTCTCACTTCGAAAATTGGCACGTCATCCCCCTATCATGACGACGTGACCATGCTCTGTGCGTGGTCACAAGTGCAGTGCCTACGTGTCAAGCACTCATGCCTTGCCTGGTATGGCACGCAGGTCAAAATCTCTCAGCCCGTCATAGCACAACTAGTGCCGAGGGTGCACACGGTATGGGCCCAGGCCCGGTACTATAGCATGCCATGTCGGGCTTGGGCCGACCTAGCCCATTTGACACCTCTAATTATATTACATTACATAAATGATAAATCACATAAAATATTAAAAAAACATATCAATTCTTTATTCATCATTCAATACAAAAATAAATAAAATAACATAAAGTCATAACTCACAAATCATAATAACATAAAATAAATATCGTCAATCTCAATCATAAATCATAAATCATAAATCATAAATCATAAAATGTTAGTAAGCGCAACTACCTTAATCTCAAAGCCAACTGATAAAAATATAAAACTGATCATCATCTCCATCTTCATCGCATAAGCGTCTGATAGTATCACTAGCAGTGGGCTCAACATCCTCAAAGTTTCAGGAATCATCTGTTAGTAACTCATCCACTCTTGTTCCATCACGATCATAGATGCCCAACAATGAATCTGTCCAATCCTTCATGCATGTTAGTGCCTCAATGATATCTGACAACAATCTTGATTTTCTATCCAAAATCAGATTGACTGCAACAGAAAAAATATATTTCAATGCTCGATACCAAAGGTATCAATTGATCACGTGTCATCCTAGAAAACATTGAATAGGTGGACTAATAATTTCCACCATTATAAAATATCATGGTTCTTGTTAATGTTATGTGATAGAATTGAACAGTAATCAATATATAAGTACCTAGACAGCTGACTCCTATTCGAGAATCCACCTTATCATTTTTCCCTCACTAACTAAATGAAGAAGTTATCGTCTTCGAATAAAGTATTCATGTCCGTATTCGGAACCTAACCACAACTACTACCATACCTAGTATCATAATATGTAAAAAACTCAATCAATTTCTCGTGAATGAACCCTTTAGGATGATGATCCTAGTTCATGTACGAAGACAAGTATGTCAAAATATTTATACTTTTTCCACATTAATCCTATGGTCCATGTAGGTAGCCAGACAATAAAGAAATAGAATGATTAAATAGTATTTTAAGTAATTGGTTTCCATTTCAATTATCATATTACTAAATATCGAGTCATCTCTAAATTTTTTAAACATGCTATTAATATTGCACATGTACCTGAATACAAAGCAAGTGGTAGGAGAATAAACTGACTAATACATACTTATATCATAAAAAATCTTTAGGAATTTCATGAATAAAATTCATGCATCCTAGCTCTATCATCAATAATAAGTTAATCACTCTTACTATTGGCGTAATCAGATATCACGTATTCGTATTTAACATATTACTCAAACATCAAGTGTGTGTAATTCTAACGGTATCTCATATTCATTTGAAATTTTTTATTCTTTAAATCTACAAACAGACAGAGACTACCAAATTTTTATTGTCTACTAGGCATCCAAGGATATATTAGTGAGTTATGTATATTTTATGGGGTTAGAGTAACCTTCATCCTCACTTGCACAATAAAGTTCATGACGTGACACATATATCTAACATGAAAAATCTCTCCTAATAGCTCATCTCTAATGGTCCAAAGAAACATATTAATGACTACTTTATTGTTAAATATATTATCAAATATGATACTATATATTTTATTTTGAATATAACATTCTCTAAAGATTCTCATTATACACTAATATACGACTAGGTCATCATGAGAATAATGGATATCTAAAAACCCTAAAATATTTTTATTTAGTATCCATTTAGAATTTATATAGTGAGTGATAAATGATGCATAAAATACATCATCATGACTAGTCATGATATCGGACGTCGCCGACAACACACTACTATGTGGTGTCCATATGATATTGACTACCATATGACATGTATAATATACATAGTATATTGTTCTTAGATGTGCACTTAAGGAATCCTATGATATTCAGACTATAAATAGGTCTGTATAATACTAACTACCATTGGATCCTCTAAAAATCTAATCATAAGACTCATCGTGATAATCAGTTTGATCATATATTTCCTTACCAACTCATTATGGTATATGAAGAGAATCAACATAGAAGCTAAACCATATCCAACCTCAAAGACTTTATTGCTCAAGTGAATTTACCTAAGATCTAATACCCCATATTTTTTGATGAATTATTTGGCATATTTCTTTAGGTGTCCAGTCTCACATTCGCTCCTACAAATTAATATTTTCATACAATATTTGCTTTGTGATGATTCTTCATTGACACCTTCTAACATTTTTAATTTGTATTATGTTAAAGTGAGTCTAAACTAAAAATTTTCTTCTAATTTTTTGTTTATTAGAAGTTTAGATAGAGTCACGGGAGAAAAGATGATTTCGACCTCAGATATTTCCGTAGGCCTATGATTATTAATATTAAAATTATTTATGTTTATATTAATGTTAATCTCATTCTCATTATTAAATTCAATATTTACCATTTTATATTTTATTAGTTTATTACTTATTATTATATTCTAAATTCTATTTTTAAATTAAATTTTATTGATATTAAATTATTAATAAAAATTAAAATTAAAAAATTAAATAAACTATAAAAAATAATATGCATTTTGTCATTTATGAAATGTCGAAAGCCGATATCCAATATCCATAGTCCGCACCTGAGTCCCGAGATCAAGAAAAAAGCTGAAGTGAACCAAACTCTAATAGGAGAGAGAGTCAGAGAGACAAGACAGGAGAGAGAGAGGAATAGGAATATGATAGACAAAGAGAGGAGAGTGAGGTGAAAATAAGGTTTGAGAAATAATATTGAAAAAAATGAAGAGAAAATATATATAGATAAGGAAAAATTTTTAAAAAAATTATTTTTTTAAATTTTTTAATATTTTTTTTATTAATTTTTTAGGAGAGAAACCCGACAACCATTGAATTTTTTGCCTAACCATTGGGGGTGCATCCAACAACTAAGTGCATCCTAGTTTAAATTTCTTGTTTGGAGCATTGGGGTTGGATCAGTTCAACCTTGAGGGTTCTAAAAGGTTTGAGCCTGGGTTGGGCTGACTGTCGGGACTCATGGTTGCCATAGGCTCAGGAGTCCCAACTTTGAGCTAGGGCTCGAGCTCGGGCTCGGTCCAATCAGACCATGCTTGAAACCCGACCAGAGTCGGGGGAATGGTACACGACAGTGCTAGTTGGTCCATGCTTTCGGGTTAGGCAACCAGGTCATGCTTGGCCAAGCACCTTCTGGCCCACCATGACATGGGCCTAGGCACGATTCTAGACCATGCAGGGCCAGGCACGGCTCAATCAGGTCATGCCTCGTGCTAGGCACGGGCTGCCCAACTAGAGGTGTCAAACAGGCCGAGCCGGCCCAGCACATTTTTAAACCGTGCCCGGGTTAGGCACTGCTCGTGCCGTCCCGTGCGTGGCAATGGTCGTGCCGTGGCAAGGCACGCCGGCACGGGTTCGTCTTGTGCCGGTTCATGCGGGCACGCGTGGGCCGTGGGCGTGACCCCTATAAAATATATGCTCAAGGTTTTCTATCAAGAAGAAAACAATAAAGAGAAGAGACGAAAAAGAGAAAAACTAGAAACAAAAAAAATTAATAAAATTAAAAAGTAAAGTTAGAATATAACATAAATTATATATATATATATATATATATATATATATGATTTGACACAGACAAGTTAGGTATTTCCAAATAATGAAAACAAAATAACAAAAAAAATAAACTAGAATTCAATAGAGATCTATATTGTCTCTTGAAAGAGTTAGATATAAATAATTATTTTAAGATTAAATAGAGACATTATTTAATTCGCTGATTGAAAATTACTTGTGAAATAATTTGGATCCAATGTCTACCTATGAAGATTGAAAATTCATTTTTTTTCTTGTATTACTATTTATTATAATAATCAAATAATGAAACATTTAAAACTAATTTCCTCAAATCCAGAATTTCACGAGAAGATGAAATACATAAAGAATATCTATTATTTCCTCAAGAAAAAGTAACAAGATAAAATTATTATTATAGCCTATATTTATTATAAATAATATTATGAAAGTCCATAAACTCTCCATTAATCTATTGGCTATTGATATTCTTGTGACTCTTATTATTCATATATTAATGTATATTAATTACATGGATTAATATGTATTCGTTAGTACATTTATTTGTGTATTGATGTATATGTTCATTGACGTATTAATATACACATTAATGTATTAATGTATTAAACCCTATAAATTAGAAATTTTTGTATGAGTTAGTATAGACTTGAAAGAATAAGAAATATCTCCCCTATTTCTCCTATATCTCTCACTCTATTGTTCTATTTCATAATACATTATATGCACGAAGCTCTGATTGATTTTAAAGAGAAATATAAAAGAATATGAAAACTTATTTAGCAAGATCCTTAATCGGTGACAATGATATGTCTCACAGATAATGCATCAATGCATATTATACTTAAGGATAAAAAATTCTTTTTCTTTTTAATAATACAAGAATCAGATGTGAATACAATATCGAGTAGTGTAAAATTAATTGAAAGCTCCGGAAGAGCAAATATATTGTTATCCAGAGTAACAAAAATTCATATTGATGATACATTATATTCTATAAAGTCTCAAAGAAATTTATTGAGTTTTAAATATATTCGACGAAATAGATATCATATTGAGACTATGAATAAAGACAATGCTGAGTATTTATATATTACATTGTATCAGGTAAGAAAAATATATTGGAAAATTACCTGTTTTTTCCTATGATTTGTACTACACAAACATAAGTACAATTGAGATACATACCATAGTAAACCAAAAATTTATTGATGAAAATAATTTTATGGTTTGACATGACCGATTGGAATATTCTGGGTCTATAATGATACAAATAATCATTAAAAATTCAAGTGAGTATTAACTGAAAAATCAAAAAATTTTTCTGTCCAATAAATTTTTATGTACTGCTTGTCTACAAGGAAAGTTAATTATAATACCATCACCAATAAAAATAAGAACAGAACCCCTTGTATTTTTGCAACGTATACAATGTGATATATGTGGGCCTAATTATTCACCATGTGGATCATTTCGATAATTTATGATTCTGATTGATGTATCAATGAGATGATCACATATCTGTTTGTTATCGACATATAACTAAGTATTTACTAGATTGTTTGCTCAAATAATTCAGTTACGGACTCATTTTTTAGATTATTTGATTAAGTTAATTCATTTTGATAATACTGAAGAATTTATTTCTCAAGCTTTTAGTGATTATTGTATTGGAATAACTGTTAAACATTCTATAACATATTTTTATATACAAAATGGTTTTGCATAATCATTTATTAAACACCTTCAATTAATTGCAATGTCATTACTAATAAGAATGAAGAAACAACTTCTTCTTAGGGCCACGCTATTTTGTATGCAATAATACTGATTCATATTAGACCAATAAATTATCATGAGTTCTCTCATTTACAATTAATTTTTGATCGAGAACTAAATATTTTCTATCTAAGAATTTTTTGGTGTGCGGTATATGATCTTGATTATTTCACCACAACGCATTAAGATGAGTCTCCAAAGAATATCGAGATACATATTGGATATGAATCTCCATCGATATTCAAATATTTAGAACCATCAACTAAATATTTATTTATGGCTCATTTTATTGATTATCATTTTAATGAATCAGATTTTTAACTTTAAAGAAAAAAATAAATAATTAAAAAAAACTATTAGTTGGAATCAATTGTCATTGTCTTATCTTAACCCTTGCACAAAAGAACGCGAACTAGAAATTCAAAAGATTATTCATTTGTAAAATTTAGCAACTCAATTGTCAGATGTATTAACTAATTCGAAGAGAATAATTATATCTTACATACCAGTCACTAATGCTCCAATTAGAATTGATGTAGGACAATCTGCTGCTAATGAACCTAAAACATCAGTGAAACATAATCGACTAGTTGATTCCAAAGATAAAAATCATCTGAAAAGAAAAGAATCAAAAGATCAAGTTGATAAATTAATGACTCTAGAAGAGTCCACAGTTATAATCCTAGAAGAAATTCAGGTACTAAAACTTGTGATAATCAAGAGATCTCGATAAACTATGTTATAATTGGTCAAAAGTGAAATCGAAATAAAATAGACGTCGATGATATGTTTGCCTATAATATGACATTCAACATTGTTAATGACAATAAAAACTTTGAGCCAAAGTCTATCGAGAAATATAAACAGAAAGATGATTGACTAAAATAGAAAAATTGAAGCAGAATTAAATTCTCTTTTAAAATACGAAATTTTGTCTTATTTACGTACACCTGATGGTATCAAACCTATAGAATACAAATGAGTATTTATGTGAAAATGAGATACGACAAATAAAGTTATCAAATATAAGACGAAATTAGTTATACAAAAATTCTCTCAAAGACTTGACATTGATTATGAAAATACATATTCTTCGGTAGTGGATGCAACTACTTTTTGATTATAATTAGTCTGACAATACATAAAAAACTTGATATATATTTAATGGATATAGTTACGACTTATTTAATGGATATAGTTACGACTTATTTATATAGATCACTTGATAATGACATTTACATGAAAATCCCAAAAGAATTAAAATTGCCTGCAACACATAATTCAGGTCCTCGAGAACTTAACTCGATAAAATTATGCAGATCACTATATGGGTTGAAATAATCTGAATGCATATGATATAATCGTCTTAGTGAATATTTTATTACGAAAAGGATATAAGAATGATCCCTTTTGCATATGTATATTTATTAAGAGATCTGAATCTGAGTTTGTTATAATTATAGTTTATGTTGATTACTTTAATATTATTAAAACCATGGATGAACTTTCAGAAGCAGTAGACAACTTAAAGAAAGAATTTGAGATAAAAAATTTCAAAAAAATAAAACTTTGTTTTGGTTTGCAGATTGAACACTTAGAGAATAAAATTTTTGTTCATCAATCAACTTATATATCAAATGTGTTGAAATGATTCTTATTGGATAATGACTATCCATTAAGCACTCCAATAGTTATAATGTTATTAGATGTGAATATAAATCTTTTTCGACCTCGAATGGATGATGAAGAACTTGGTTCTAAAGTATCATATCTTAGTATTCTTGGAGTACTAATATATCTTGCAAATCATACACGACCTAATATATTATTTTCTGTAAATTTATTAGGAAGATATAGTTTTTGTCCAACAAGAAGATATTGGAATAGAATTAAATATATAGTGATATATCTTCAAGGAATGATGGATATAGGCATATATTATCCCAATGTACCCAAAGTAAAATTAATTAGTTATGCAAATATGGGATATATGCTTGACCCTCTTAATGCTCGGTCACAAACAAGTTATTTGTTCACATGCAATGATACCGTAATTTCATAACATTCTATGAAATAATCAATTAGTATCATATCTTCTAATCATGTAGAGATCTTAACAATTCATGAAGTAAGTCATAAATGTTTTTGATTAAGATCTGTAATACATCATATTTGAGGATCATGTGATTTTTCTTTTAGCAATAAGATCTCGACAATCTTGTATAAAGATAATACTACATACATTGTTCAATTAAAACATAAGTACATTAAAAGGGATAGAATAAAACATATATCACCAAAATTCTTTTTCACTCATGATCTATAAAAGAAGGGTGATATTGATGTTCAATTAATTCGTTCAACTAATAATCTAACAGATTTATTCACCAAAGTACCTACTGCATTGGAATGCTAGTTCATAGCATTGGAATGCGCATGCCCAAAAATTTAAAGTGATGTTTATACAGTATTTTTTTTCTTCACAATGATTTTGTCCCACTGGGTTTTCCTGATAAAATTTTTAATGAGGCAGTATCATGGACATCTAAGATGGAGTATTATGAACAATATTATGAATGTCTATAAATTCTCCATTAATCTCTTGACTATTGATATTCTCGTAACTCTTATTATTCATAGATTAATGTGTATTAATTATATGGATTAATATGTATTCATTAGTAATTTATTTGTGTAGTGATATATATATTTATTGGCATATTTATATACACATTAATATATTCATGTATTAAACCCTACAGATAGAAAATCTTTGTATGCATCAGTATATATTTGAAGGAATAAGAAATATCTCCCATATTTCGCCTATATCTTTCGTTATTTTATCCTTCTATTTCATAATAATATTCAAATTGTAGAGCATCCAATAGACATCTTCACTAAGGTTTTAAAGAAGCCCCAACTTAATTTTTTTTTTTATTAAATTTGAAATTTTATACATTTACGCACTAGTTTAAAGAGAAATATTATGGTTCATTGATTGCTATTTCATTTAATTTTTTAATCTATATTATAAATGAGAGTAGCCAATATATGATATGCTCCAATTTAATTAATTATTTATACAAGGGCTTAACTTGTTTACATTTTTATAGAGTAATTTTCATAAATATTATGTTTTTTGTTTGGGTTGTTTTCCAGCATCGATAATAGCTTTATTTATTATTGATACTTCGTCCACCATATAGAGGAGTATCCGTACTTATGATGAGTATTATCATAGGTTTAATTTGTATATTTATTCCTCTACATATCCATGAATTATGCATTTATTCCTTAATAATGGAGAAAAAATTTCAAGACTACTTGTAAGACATTCATGTTTTAAACAAGGGTCACAAGCAAACAACTCATGAAAACTAATGAGTCACAGCTTGATTCCGCTTTGCATTACTTAGGGTTTTAGAAATTGTTGCACAAACATCAAAAAATTAATGATAAGCTAATGTGAGCCTTGTACTTTGTTTTTCTGTTAGCAACCTTTTATCTAATAACAATAATGTTCAAGTGGTTGCTAATGAGTTTGTGTCATATTCCTATACACCTAGTACCATTTTTGTATCTTAATGAATATATTTTGTCTGGGCATAATTAATTTTTACATAAAAAAATTAATTATACCTTTTTCAAAGTGAAAATTAAAACTATACGTAAAAAAAATGCAACCAAATGTTTTAAATTACGAATAACAGATACATTTTTACTCACCTTTTTCAAACTAGAAACAACAACTTGTTTCATTGCTTGAGACCTCGAGACCAAATTAATAACAAAGATTCCTCGATCAGAAAGTGCATTTCTTGCAGTCAAAAGAAAAGAGACTTCGACAAAATTGGAAGCTGGGCATGACATTCCAGAGCTGCATAGGTAACACATCAAAAAAAAAAATAAGTATGGCAATTAGCAATCAATATATCTTATCAGCTAAATAAAGTAATAGTCCATCTTCAAAAAACACAAAAAACTAATAATAAAATTCCTTTACCCAAGAAAATCTGCTTGGTTAGAATTGGAAAAATCAATTAATTGTGCATGACTATGAAATTTGAAAGAAATACCAATCATTAGACACATCTTCACATATAAAAGTATGCATAGTATAGTATCCATCTGTAATTTCTGTGAAAAAACTCTGAAAGGAAGTACTGAACTAATAAAATATGATAAATCTAATTTAATAATTATTAAATAATTGACTCATGATCATTCTACAGTTGTAATTCACCCATGGAGGCACGTCCAAGCGAGCTGAAAATACTTAGCTCAAGTGCAGTACCTGTTGTAATTCACCACACTCAGTTGTAGTCCTCGACTCCTAGCTGCAACGGCTACAGAACAAAGGATAAATAGTCTATCCAAGCCTAATCGGACACACGAGAGTAGCACTTATTTTAATGCACCACACTCTTTGTAGTCCTAGGTCACCTAGCCCCCTGTCATACTGCTGTATTTCCAATATGCACTCTTGGTTCACAATCTAAAAGTTCATACTCTGCCTGAATATCCATTACATACTTTCAAGGATAAAATTAACTCGTACTGCTGTAGAAATTAGACCACAAAACATACAAAAAAAACAACAAAAAATTATGTATAGAATATACCTTATATAATGGGATAATCTGATCGAGACAGCCTACATATTTGGAGCTCTAATCCATAACATAATAAAAAAATTTTAAAAAGAAATAAAAATAAGTTGCAACAACACCCTCTAAAGTTGGTAGATAAAGATTCAAATATCAATCATGAATAAAAGAAAAATAAGTTAATGCATCTTTAAAAATATAGTGAATATATCTACTTGTTGATCTACTATAAAAATATAAGCTATGATAATGGTCGAATCTTAATTTTTTTTCTGAGAAATAATATATATATATATATATATATATATATATATATATATATATATATATATATATATATTCTATCATTCAATAAATTGGTGAAGTATGCACCATGATAAAATGAATCCTTGAGATGGCCATTTCGTACTTTTCAAATATAAATGATTAGGTAGAATAATATAAAAAAACACAAAATTTATATAATTAAGGAAACACGGTAAAATAAAAACAAAAATCATTGAATCATATTCATCAAAATTACGATAGGTATGACATCCTACAAACTAAACATATTTACATAAAATTCTCAAACAATGCATAAACTTATTACTACTTTTGATTTTGTGTAAATATATAATAATCATATAGACAAATTAAAAAATTTTGTGTAAAGAAACAACGCTTAGACGATTAAACTACGATTCATTTGATTTGCTAAGTATTATATAAGCAACACATACACTCCCACACTAGCATACACAATCACGCACACAATCACGCACACAATCACACACACACACACACACACATTGCTGATGTATACTTTTTAAAATTTAAGGAAAAATTCATCATTTAGACTTAAAAAAACTATAAAAATATTTGAGCTGAATTGAAAACTCATATTTCGTTCCACGAAATATGAGCTGAATTAAAAAATTAAAAAAAACTGTTTAATAATTTTTAAAATTTCAGGAAATCAAAATCTGTTGCACGAAAAGTCGAAAAATCATTTATCATACAATGAAAAAAATATTTCTGTTGCATTATATATCTTAATTTTGTTACATGAAATCTTGTTTTTGTGCAACAAATCAAGTTTATGTGCACGAAAACAAGTTTTCGTTGCACAAAAAAATCATATAGCGTGCAATGAATACATGTTTCTATTGCACGAAAACTTGTTTTCGTGTAACGAAATCAAGTTTTCATTTAATGAAAACTCATATATCGATGAAAAAAAAGAGTTCTCGCAATGAAAACTATGATGACAATTAAAACGAAAACAACTATAGAAGATAAATCATGATTATCGAAATAACGGAAAAACAAAAAAAAAATTCGAAACAACTCGTTTTATACCAAAACAAAGCCAAAACGCTAAAAATATCCAAACCCTGGGAACAACTAAACAAAAACAAAAAACTCTAGAAGCAAAAATTACTTAAAATTGAGAGGTACTCTTCTTTCTATGCGAACTGTGATGACGTTTGGCAATAAAGGATGGATCACTACATCTAGCGAGTCAATCAAACGAAATATAAAATAACTAGACAATTAGCGAGCCTGTTTGAGTTAGTTTTGAGGGAAAATCTCACTAAAATACCTAAACGGATGCATTTAGTGAGTCTCTTGAGGATGCTCTTATATCAACTTATAATGTATTGTTAATTTTCAATTATTATTCATTTTTCCATGTTATATTGTAATATGATATCAGTCATACCCTAAAAAACAATATTTTAGGAGAGTATGTGAATGTAATATAGGATTGTAAGCCCTAAAGAGAATGTCCCAACCATTGTGCACCATCCTCACTATGGCAAGCCCATTGTGTGCCACAAAAAAATATAAACAAAAAACAAAAACAATAAAAAAGTGATAGCTTATATGTTGGCAATAGTATATCAACTTTTATATTTATAGACAAGAGGATACCCTTTGTGTGCCACCCTCATTATGACCTAGCGTTAAATTATATTGGAACTGAAAAATAATAAATTTATAAATAATATGCAATGTCAATTTAAGTATAAACTAATTTGTTGATCAACATTATATTAGTGATCAAAAACTAAATTAATAAAATATTAATTGAGAAAAATAATTATGAAAAATATAATTAGAATATTTTTAATGAATCACCATCTAGGTAAAAAAAGTACCAATAATTTTTTTTTTTCAATTTTTTTCATTGCTTTTACATTATAATTTTCGTATAATGAGTACATTTTATTAAATTATTTTTATTCCCTCTAATAAAATTTTGCGCTTAATATTTAAGTAAAAAAATTTGATAAATAATATGTTATGTTAGTTTAAATATATATAAATATTTTAATGGATATTATATGTGTGACAAAATATCAAATAATCAAATAGTAAATATTAAGTAAATAATTATTAAAAATATAATTATAATAACTATCATGATTCAAAATCTTAAAGAAAAAAACTTATAAAAAATAAATTTTAGTCTCTTGAATTTTTGATTATTACTTCAATGTTATAAATTTTAGATAATAAATAATTTTTATCAAATTATTTTTATATCTAGCACATTATATTTTATAATTAATATTTTAGTTAAAATAAACTTATAAATAAAATACGAAATTAGCAATTAGTTAAAATATGGATTCGTTTGTTTATTGGTATTATATGTTTGAAAAATATGAATTAGTCAAATATCATATACGAGATAATTAATTATTATGGATATAACTAGAATACTAACAATAATTTAAAACGTAGATGAAAAACATATTACCATTTTTCTTGAATATTAACTCATTTTGTTATTAAATTATTTTTCTTATTTACAATTTACATCAACATATTAGCATATAAATAAATAGACATATTACATTATTCATAAATTTATTTTAATTAAATATTGAGTATAAAAATAAATTTAAAATAAAAAAAAATTATTTGATTAAAATTGCTCATTATTCTAAAATTAATAAATTGAGTCCAAATTCCTTATAAGTAAATTTTTTCAACTAGATTTTAAATTTTTACAATTATTCTAACTATATTTATAATAAGTATTAATCTCATATTTAATATTTGATTAATTCATATTTATCACACAAATATTATACACGAACAAATTAGTTTATTTTTAAACTTACATAGCATATTTTTCATAATTTATTTTTACTAGAATATTATCTACAAAATATAATTTGTGCGACAAAAAAATAATTTAATAAAAAATACTTTCTAAAAACTAGAAACTAAATCATAATAAATATTCTAATTATAATAGAATAAAATTCAGCAAAATTTTGACGAAGATTTGAATGATAACGATTTCACTACAAAATAACTATCACCAAAATTCAAACAACACTTAAAAGGAATTGAAAGAATGCCACAATTCAGCCAAGGAGTACTATCATTCTACTTTGATGTTGGCAATAATATATCATCTTTGGTAACACCAATTTGGAATCCCAATAACCCTAATTTAGAGTAACAATTTTGGAAACACAAAAAATTAATATACCAAATTGGTTATCAATAAAATAGCACATCAAAACATTATTCAAAAGAAATAGAATTCAATCAGAGATTTCTTCTTTTGTGCTAGTTGTATTCGAAAAATTCTAAAATTAGGGTGTTAGATTTGGTATCTTTTAAATCATGAATATTAAGTCAAACAATAATTCTTGAATTGAAGTGAAACCCTAAAATGGGCCAAGGGGGTGCTACTTTTCTAGTTCATCTACAGGTTGAGTTTGAAAAACTAATTTATAATTACAAGAAAATCCAAATTGATAACATATACTATAATTTATTCAAGCTGCTAGTTATCTTATTATTATATTGCATACCATGAAAAAACATATTAAAACATAATAAATAATATTTGAGAAAAATTAAATAATTTCATACAATATTAATATAGAGTATACTAATGCATATTATAAAATCATTGATAAAATATAAATTCTTGAAAAATACAAATACCAATATCAAACTATATTTTGTTTGTATCTATAAAATAATAAGGATAATATCATCTAACCCATCATATAATAATGACACAATAAAGAAAATATTTAGTTTAATAGTATTATAATTTAAAAACTTAAAAAAACAAATATGGTAGATATTTGATAATTCTAACAAAGATAAATTATTATATTAATCTTGGATCTGGAATATCACTTTTTAATTATTATCAAAATATTTGAAAATTTTCCTATTTGATATAAATAAGTATCATACAAAAATTATTTTTGCCTCCATAAAATATATTATATCACATATTCTAAAAGAAAATGAGAACAATCAACTTACTCCTTTATTAAATATTATATATATATATATATATATATATATAAAAAATAAATAACATATTGCTCAAAAATTATCAATGAGAGTACTTAAATCTTTGAATTATTCTCATACAACTCATTTTTGTCAAAACATTGCACTCTATTGCAATAAAAGAATACGATAGTATGTCATTCATTTCTCCTAATAATTTTAAGTCACATATTTCATCCAATATTATTTTTGATTCAAATAACAAAAAAAAAAGAAGATAATAAAAATGTTACCAAAGAAATTGAAGGTAGAAATATTAAGTTGGAAACTACCCTTAATGATGCCAAAGTATCTGTAGTTCAGGTGAATGTTCAATTTGTTCCACTTTTTGGCTTCCCTTCCTCTAGACATCTAGGCACAAATGTTTGCTCAACAAAAAACATAGAGGATTGCCCGATAGACTAGAGAGCTTTTGACATAGATAATACTTCAGTTATTGTTGCTTTTCTTATTGATCTATGTTAAGAGATACTTTTAACTTCATCTAAAGTAGTTCTTTCTATTGCCCTCTTTATTACTTGCAAAAAAAAATAATTGACCTAGAGTCATTTTTATTTGGGCAACTTAAGCATTCTCTTGATTACATAAAAAAAATATTTAAGAGAACATCATAGACCACCCCTATTATTGCCCCCATTACAATATCTATTGCTTCATTGTCTAAAAAAAAAAATATTTCATCACTTTGTTCACAAGTCTGTATTTTTATTTTTATTCAAACTAGTTTGTTTCTCTTTCAATCTCAATCTTCTAAACTTTCACGCACCAATTAAAGAATTATTATTGAAGTTAGCTATTTTTAGTCGTGTTATCTTTAGTTTTATTTCTATTTTATGGGCACACCCAACTCGTGTGTTGCCTCAATTATATTGTTTGACATATAATTATCTTTTATATCTGTTATTCATTATGAGTTGTAGAATGACTTGGAGAGAAAGTTATATGAAATTGTGTCTAAGTGTTCAATATTGTATGAAGTCATATTGGATTGTTATTTTTCAGTTGTTCTTTATTTTATCGCATCAATTTGTAATATTAAACAAATATGAACCATCCACAATATTGTTGTAAATTATAACATAAAAAAAAATAGAATTACGTCGAATCAGATGAGTCCACATCAATGATTAGAAGATCAACCCCAGGACCTTCGGTTGCAGAAGAATCTGTCCTGAAATAATGGTTGTCCAACTCACATATGGCAGGCAGACGAACCACACCGACACAATTCTTGAGTTCTTCCACAAATTTAATACCATCAGCAATGTGCACCTGCAATTCGAATCAAAACAAAATGCAATTTTCAAAATACAACAGTGGACAAGCAAATTACTCATATTAGCATTATTCCAAGTTTTTAAATGTGAGAAAATAAGGTGAGGTATTTATGTAAGACAGCATCAAAATAAAAGCACTACGACATAAGCAAGCTAAAACCATTAAAATTATACAAATCAAGATTAAATCACAAAATAATAAAAGAGTTCAACAAATATGCAAATTTTTTTCCAAATTAAATTAAAAAACTTTGTTTAAAGTGGCTAGGGTTTCAGCCTTCAGGGATAGGACAAAAAGAGAGGCTATTGAAAAAAGAGAGGGAGAAAAAGAGAATTAAGAAAAATAAATTATGTGTTTCTAACTACCTTCGTAAAACTAGATACACAACACATATATACCCAAGTTTGTAAGCACATAGATAATTAAGGTCTTCTAACTACCTTTGTAAATACGTCTATAATCTATATTTTTAGTATGCTCATCAAGCATCAAGTTGACAACAATATGTTGGATTATCTGATTATCTTTATAAAATGTAAATAACTCCTAAACTGATAGGCTCAGCTGATCCGATAAATAACTCGTTTACTAAAGCTCATAAATAACTGATATCAAAGTTACGTATTAAGTCTCTACTCTCGGACTCGATCTAGAAATATTAATTTAGATCATAATATTAATATTTAATCACTCATGTCACACGTGATTATATTTTTTGTGTGGAGTCTAAAGTATTTTATATTGTTGTTGTCAATGATATCATTGCTTGGGTAAATAGGAATTATTATGTTTATTATTTAATCTTTTCTTTTGACACATTTTTTTATATCAAAGTTTTTTTATAATTTATTTTTATCAATTATTTTGTTATGCAATTGGGTGATAACATTATTGTTTCATTTTTTAATATTCTATGTACGATGAGCAAACCAAGCGAATTACTTCTTTAAGAATTGAGCGATATGAATCATTTATGTTTTTCTACATCATGAGGAGCTCCTCTTAGCGCTTGGATGCTGCAGTTTTCCACATTATTATTATTATTGTTTTTTTTAATTATTATGATGATGAGATCATTCAATCTATGAGATATGTCAATTATTTTTTGTCTATTTTATGAGGTATTGTTTGTATCATAATATTATCGTGAGTGATTTTATTTATTTTTTTAGTAATATTTTATTATGAGTTATTGCCATTCCTAGGGAAAATTTAACCCTAGGTTTGTGTAGGTGAGGTTTACAAACTTTAGGTATGGAATTGCATGCATGGTACCAACACAGTACGCACACACATACACACACACACACAGACATACTCACACACACACACATGATGTGGAAGAATAGTGTGCCGTGACTGTGTGTAGTGTGCAACAAAGTATAGCTTTCTCACACCCACAGTGTGATGTAGTGGTGCACACTTTTGTGTAAGAATGTGCACGGTGGTGCATGATACAAGGCATATTTGCGTGAAGTGGTGCATCTGAGTAGTGTTTAGTGTTTAGTAAATGGGCGACTATGTGAGTAATACCATACTAAGTAATAACATGCTTAGCAATAATAAATAGTAACTTTATCTACTAATTGGTGGTCTAGGTAGAACTATAAGCAAGCAAAGAAAAACAATGAATCCAAGTAAAACAACTAAATTCACTCATAATAGGTTCATTGAAAATTATGTCCTAGTCAAAAAAATTAATTATTTTTGTACTCATTAAAATATTATTACTTTTGAATGAAAAAATTTGTACTCTCTAAGTATTTGAGTATCCAAGTAATATATATCTCAAGGTTTCAGATATTAACTTGTCCCATCTTGGAAATTTGATCAAGGACAAAATATATCTTTTCAAAATATATTATATGACAAGCTAAATAGTCTCTCTCTAGAATGTCTCAAATGGAGATTTAATATATTAGTATCATGGAAAAAAATAATAAAAAAAATAAATGAATGAATAACACGAATATATGATAGGTTATGAAATCTTGTTTTGAATATATCTCATTTGCCCCCTTTGAAGGATGATCGAAAGGTCAAGATAAAAGAGATTATTTTTATGATGAGTATGTTTCTCTCTCCTTTATAAATTCTAAGTCCTGTGTTATCAAGCCTCCTAGTTATTAACTCAATAAAAGTTTATACTAGTGAAGATCCATTGACTATCAACTCATTTGAGCTTGAATGTGATTTCCTTACTTGATAAATCATATTCTCTCTAAAATCAATATAATATGAATTTTTTGCTAGATATAATGATTCTAAGAGACTGACATCATATAAAGTATCAACATGTTCAAATAAATTTGATGGGTGACTCTATTTATTAACTGGTGGTCAAGGATTGCTACCAGTGAAAGAGGAAGAATAATAGATTTAAGTGCATAATCTAGAGTCACACTTATCCTATGCTCATTGAAAAACAAGTCCTTGTAAAAAGTCATCATTCACATGCACTAAAATCTTATCAGGTACATTTGTATATCATCTTGTCATGTCCTAGAAATTAATTAAGAATAAAACAAATATATTCCAAAAAATTTAATGAGACAAGTTAAATAGTTAATCTTCAAGATATATAATCTGAAAAAGTATATACTGACAATGGACAAGTAAATAGTCTAACATACTTGAATATCTAGAAGATCTTATCATTGAAGAGTGAATATACAATTAATTTTGTTCAATCCCAAAAATAGTCTTCATTAGAGTCTTTTAATCTTACAAATAAATATTAATATAAATAAGAATAAAGTCAAATTTGAGTTATATAGAAAAATAACTAATAAAAATAAACAAATAGGATAATCGATAATAAACAAAAGATGGAGAAGTAATAAAGATCAGAGTTAGATTCTACTATGTCCAATTAATTTCAAATATTTATTATTAATTATATTAATATTTTTAAAATATTAAAAGAATATAGTAAATATAGTATGCTTATTAGTAATATGTGTGTTAACTCTTGGGTTAATAATTCAAGAGTTTGCAATGAATATATGAGTGAAATAATTAATAATATTTAAAAGAATAAAATAATCAATAATATTTGATGGATGAATATAATATTCAATCATTATCTCTGATCTATCTCATCTCATGTAGTGGGTACACTGAGTATAAATATCATGATACAATAATTTCTCTTCATTGTGTATAATAAAATTTTGGTTACTCCAAAAAATAATATCTAATTAGAATTTTACTTGTAAATTATATTTCTATTTTATACAAATCTTTTGAAATTCTATTTAGGGTTTCTTCCTAAAATCACCAATGTGAGTTTTCATGTGCCACCATGCGCTATCTTGCGCCCTCATGTATCATCATATATTGAAAATTGTCTATTTAGTATGTATTATTTTTCTTTCAAATAATAGATGTAGCTTATATATCATGTTTGATCATGACATGATGAAATGCAAATTGATATACTTTCCACTTGACTTGAGATTAGACTTATCTACAAATATTAAAACTTTAATTGATTTTTTAAGATAAAGGATAATCATAAAAATGTTTAACTATCTAATAATTACTATAACACATATCATTTATATTGATTGTATAATTAATCCTTCCAAGATAATCTTAGGCATAGACATATGAGCATGATTCATTGGATTCTCAAATATGTGAAGATGTCTCTAGGATATGAGGTTTCATTTAGAGATCATGAACATTGTTGTCGGGCAAGCCGGGCAACCTAGGCATGGCATGAGGCACGACCCAATTAAGTCATGCATGACCCATCACGACATGGTTTAGAACCATGCCTAGCCATGGGTCATGCCGGCCTGAGGCACGGCTCGAGCCTTGTTGGGTCAAAGGCTGTCGTGCCTCATGTCAAGCCAGCATGACCCACGTGCCTTGCTTATTGACATGATCCACTGGCATGGTGATGGTGACCCAGAACCACATCCCAAGAATGAGTCACGAGTAACAGGTCACCGTGATTTCAGACCTTGCATGAACTCATTTTAAAAAAAAAAATTGGGTGTTTTTAAGATGTACCCACAACGTCCACATGGCAGATTTTTTAAAATTTTACTTAAATCTAATCCATCATCTTATTATGGTGGATCAGCTTGCTGGGACAGAATTCCCAACAGTAGACACAAGTCATGCCGGCATGATCCAGCATGATTTGAGACAATTCAGCATGATAGACACAAGTCTACTTGGAATCATGTTGTGCTGGGATAGGCAGACTAATAGTCTGCTTAGCTGGCACGACAATCGAGCTTGAAATTGTGTAGTGCCCGGCACAACACGATGACCCGACTGATCACCAAAAAATAGGTCATACCGCCATGACACATCCCGCTCAGCACCTCTAGTGAAAATAGAGTACAATAAAGAAAAAGGTATCACATCAAAAGTTAGTAGACCTCAAGGAAAAAAAAGTTTGAAATACTTGTCTTATGTGTAATAAGACTAGCAATTATACACATAGATGATCTAGCCTTAGGTGATCCGATGGTCTACTATACAACTTTTGAACTCAAGAATGTCATCAACTATAAGTCAAGAGTGTAAAGTACAACATATCTTATGATTTATGAATATATCCAACATTCCATAAAGAAAACACATCAATACTAGCATCTTTCCTCCAAAAGCACATTCCCAATTCTCTCATTTCCATGGTTTAAAAAAACCACGATATAAGTCTGATTAATTGTCCAAACCCAATTTGGTTTAGGTGTAGTTCTTGGTGTTTGAATCCCCCACTCATAAATATCTGAAAAAATTATAAACATCCTCTTAGTAATGTTCTATGTCCACAAAATGGTAAACTATTTTTTAATAAATAGAAGTATAAAATATTATAAATATTAGGATTGACTCATATTTCTATAATTACTATATATGTTTAGTATTATGACCTAAATTATAAAATCATAAATTGAAAAAAACTATTATCTATATTTCTGTCACAACATAAATTATAAAGTTACAACTTGATTGAAGCTGCAACATGTATTTCATGTTGCATCCCTATTATATGATGTCGCAACATAAATGTAATCATAATCAATTTTATGTTATTGCAACTGCATATCATATAGATTCAAGTCGCGATCATGTTTTGTAATGTTGCAACCCTAATGAAATTGAAATATGTTTTAAGTTATTATGATAAACTGACTTAAAAATTTAAGTTGTGATCTTATTATATGGTTTCACGACATGAAAAAATTTTGACGTATGAACACAATGTCATGACTTAGCTTTTAAGTTTATATATATTTTTTTGTTTATTATCCAAGTACTTATAAATATAAAATGTTGAAAAGTGACTATGCAAAAATAATTATTGTATAAATTATTATTCAGTGATAGTGAATTTTCTTTTTCTCTTGAGTTATGTGGTTTGCTCTCGTGGTTTTGCTCCCTCTCTCTCTCTCTCTCTCTCGTATTGTATGTGCTTCATATATGAGAGTCTTCATCCTCTTTTCAAGATTCCTAATTCATCATTATGATTCTTAGTTTAGGATTGCAAGATGGTTATGCTAGATATCCTCTAGATCCTTATATGAGATCTAATATTTGATATCATAGGGTTGCATGAATTACATCTATCCTCACATATAGTATCATATCTCGTCTAGATTCCTTAAGTCATAGCATTTAATATCAAAGTAAGATACCTTGTGGGACCTAACATGTGGTATCAAAGCAATATACCTAGAAGGACCTTATTCTATGGTGTCATGACATGAATGAAGTTGTAACGTATAAACATGATGACACTAGATTTCCAAGAGATCCTTGTCAATGGAATCCAACATTTTATATCATAGTGTTGCACAAATTATGTCGATCCTAAAATTTAGTATCATAACTCGTCCAAATTCCTTGGGTCAAGATGCCTTGTAGGACCTAACATTTGATATCATAGCAAGATATCATGTGGGACCTAATTTTTGGTATGTAAGCTCGATACCTTGTGGGATGTAATATTTGGTATCTTAGTTAGAATTGTAAATTCAGTGATACCTAGGATTGAGATCGAGAAGTTTTTGAAAAAGAACTTTGAAACTTGCAAACTAAAGATTGAATATCCACTTATTGAAAGAGATTATTAGTTTTCAATTAAAAGATGTGAAACCAACAATAAGCAATTAGAAATAAGATTCGGCTTATATAGATATTATTAAACGAGACAAATTAAAGCAAAGAAAGCGAGTCATGATCCGAATATATTTCTCATATGAAATCTTAGTTAATGTTTCCATTAAGGGATCGATGAAAGATCTATGAAAGATAATTGACAAACTATATAAAAGTAAGTCATTAGTTAACAAACTATTTCTAAAAAATTGATTATAAAAGTTATACATGGAGAATTTTGATATACTTACTTCACACTTACAAGTGCGTTATATTACATGATTCTTCATCAGAACTAGTTCAACTAGTATGAGTCATATAATGAAAAAGATATAAATATAATAAATAACATAATGGTGAAGATGAAGAACTATGATGAGACTATCAAATTCCTTCACAGATAATATATCTATTTTGACTTGAGCAGAAATTTAATTCTGATGAGTGTAATAATTGATGATTAGGCATGGAAACAGGGTGGGGAGGGGCCATGGTGACCTTTCCCTTGTCCTGCCCCATTGTGGATTTTCCAACTCCTGCCTTGTCATGCCCTACACCCCATTTTTGGCAAGGCAAAGTGGGGCGAGATTTTTTTGTCATGGGGCAGAGTGTTGAATTCCCTACCCCATTGACCCGTTTATCTACCTCCATGAATCTGGGAGCCAGATGGAGCACAAAGCTTGGGGATCATAATCCCCGAGCCTACCTAACTTTATTCCTCGATCATAAACGGAGCAGAGATCATAATCCTCATTCCTGCCTGAAGGCCGAACCCCGCCATGGGACAAATTTTTTTTCCCCTTTCCCACCCAGTCAACCCATATTTGAGGATAATCCCTGCCCAATTTTAGAGCTAAAAAAATTAAATAAAACTTAGATGTAGAAAGCAATGTGCATGATAAGCTGGGTATGCTTATAGCTAGAGTTCTAGGTTGATACAGTTGGCACAACAAACTACTTAAAGAATCGCACTCTTACCTTGGTAGTAAATGATTAGATGCCCTTTGAGATATGATTATGAGAAATGATTCAACGATGAAAATAATTAACCGTATAACAGTGAAGATGAAGATGAATAATGTGACTACCAAAAATCTTTCAAGGATAATACATATTCTAAGCACGAGCAGAAATTCGCCTTCTATTAGTAAGATGAGATGAGATTTTATCGTGATGATAAGTCTTATAGGATAACTCGAGAAGTAATTGTAATTTCCCTTGGAACAAGATATTGGACTTTGTGCAAGCTGATGGGAAGCACCATCACTCGAGTCAATGGATCATTTGTCTATGAAAAGAATTAAACCTTAAGAGCAAGAAGAATGTGGAGAACAACAAATCAAAGTTGTTACATGGAAAAAATTGTGTTGCAACCTAATACAACATCGTTACTAAGATTAGAGTCCTGACATGAAAAAAGAGAAATCATGACCTAGAAATATTGAGTCATAGCATGGAACCATTTGAAGGCATCAAAAAAGGAAGTATAAGAATAGACAAGTTTTAACAAAGTCACAACATTAAAAAATGGTACCATAATTGAATCTAGCAGAATCACATTGTGAAAACATGATATCATAACTGAAACTAGTAGAGTCAGGTAGTGGAAACCAATGATTTAAAAGGCATTTTCGAAGCATGCCTTGGAGCGTGCCCCAGGGCAAGGCGTGGGGAAAATACCTCGATGCACCTGAAAAAAAACTACACACAAAATAGGAATAAGCCTTCTTATGTGAAGCATTTTTAGGCACACTTTGATCATGCTTTTCACACCTTGAAGAGGGATGCGTACGCTTTGGAGGTGACATTCAAAAAATTAAAAAAAAAACATAAAATAGTAAATCCAAAATAGTGCCAATCATCTTTTTCGGTACTGCTCGATATTTTCGATGACGAATGCCGATATTTTCAACAATGAAAGCACTTCTCCATTCCAGGGTTTATTCGACACTCTCCTCTTCTTCAACTCATCTCGAAATTTCCAGCACTACTCGAAATTTTCAGCACTGCTCGAATTTTCTGGCAGTTCTCCACATCTCCACTGCTCGAAAATTCAAGAACTTTTCCACTTCTCCACTGCTCGATATTTCCAACTCTACTCCATAACTATATGTTTATATAGAAAGTGGTACATTTATAGTTATACATATAATTATACATAGTATATATAGTTGTAAATTTAGTTACATATAGTTGTATTAAATTATATATAACTATCCAAATAATTATAAATAATTATATGTGTTTTTAAACATATAGTTATACATATAATTATAATTAGTTATATATAATCAAGCATATATGTATATAAATAATTATAAATATAATATATATATATATGAATATAGTTGCATATTAATGTATATAATTATAAATAATTATATATAGTTAAATATGTGATTATGTATAGTTAAACAAATAGTTATATATAAATATATAGTATTGTATATAGGTAAGGCATAGTCATATATATAATTAAATATTATTATATATTGTTAACTATTGTTATACATATGTCAGATTTTTGAAAATAGAATAAATTTCTTCAAAAGATAAGATATTATGAGTTATGACTTATGACTTATGAGATAAAAAATATGAAAAATGACATGAAGATAATTAATTTAAGTAATTTATGAACAAAGTAGCATCATACTAGAAAATATATATGAATTCTCTAATACATTAACATTCATAATCAATTCGTTAAAATCTTACAAGTTTATTTTTTGATTAATTTTTATTTACATTGTAATTAATGTTACATTGTAAATAAATATAAAGAATAAACTATAATAATCTTATAATGAAATAAAATTCAGAATTTAATTGGTTCAAAGGTATTTTCTAGTCATGTCTTGGCTTTTTTAGATTTAAACCAATTAAATTCTGATTTTAAATTTTAAATTCATTTTAATTAAGTCTTGTTATTATTTTTTTGGTCAATTTTATTATTATATAAAAATATAAATAACTCAATATCATTATTGGTATTTTTTTTCAGGATGAGTTTCTCTGATTTTAAAAAAAAAAACAAAAAGAGATTTTGTGTGAAAATATATTATTAAAATTTCCCGGGAGCAAAATTTGAGAAGTAAATTTGTAATCAAAAATATGCATGAGAGGTGATAACAAATAGACTCAAGTATCACTTAGCTGAAACTCATCATAGTATGAAACTAAGCCCCAAAGTTAGTGAAGATGCTAGATTGGAATGCAAATAGATATTGACCAATTTTAAGGATCAAAGAATAAAAAGAAATAAATGACTCCAAGAAATTGGTATGAGTCCAACTTTAATGAATAAGAGTGTCTTATCCAAAATAATACGTATCTTAGGGAATAGGTGTGAGAGTGAGAGTGAGAGTAGGAAACATATTCCTAAGGGACCCATGGATAAATTTACTACTTCACAAACTCACCAAAGTACTTTGAATTCAAGGTGAAAGTAAGAAAAAATAAAAAAAAAATATGTAGAAAAATTTGTAGGTTTAATTATTCAAAAAGTTTCCCATTCAACACTATAAATAATCCTTATTGAATTTCTAAGATGGATACTGTTACAAAATTTGGGCCCAGATTTAAGCATCCATCTATGCACGAATTGAGGACATAGATTCTTAAAGAATAGATGAATGACCTAAGTATCATTATGAAATATCACAAAAAAACTTGAAAATAATATGAATGCTCATATATGTCAGATGATTGGACAAAAGAAAAGAGTAGTTGTATTATCAAATTTTTGGTGAATAATCCTACTAACACTTGATTTATGAAATCAATTGATGCTTCTTATCAAAAAAATAAGAAATTAATATTCAAATATCTTAATGACGTGGTTAAAAAAATAAGAGAGGAGAATATTATACAAGTCATCCATGATAATACTTCCAATTATGTAAATGCTGGAATGAAGCTTATGAAAAAAAAAAGATCATGGTGGACTCATTGTGATGCACATTGTATTGATTTGATATTAAAAGATATTAAAAAGTTAAACGTTCATGATATTACACTTGTTTGAGCTAGGTAAGTGGTGAAGTTCATATATGATCATACTTGAGTTCTTAGCTTGATGAGAACATTTACAAAAAATCATGAATTTTTTTGCCCAACAGTTACATGGTTGCTACTTCATTTCTTACTCTCTAAAGCTTTTATAAGCAAAATTAATGTTGTGTAGCAATGTTCTCCTTAGAAAATTAGTATTCAAGCAAATGAGCTAAAAAAGTAAAAGATGTGAAAGCTCGAAATATAATGTTGTTTGATCAAAAATTTTGACCACATGTTATTTTTTTCATTAAGACAACTATTCCATTAGTTAGTGTCTTGAGAGATATTGATTCAGAGAAAAGACCAACTATGAGTTATATTTATGAGCTGATGGATTCTGCAAACGAGAAGATTATATTTAATTATGAGGGCATGATGAAAATATATGGCCTAATTTGGAGAAAAAATGATACAAAATAGACTCTGCATCTTCATCGACCTTTACATGCAGTAGGTTACTATCTTAATTCTCAATTAAGATATAAAGATAAGTTCTCTAATATTGATGAGGTGATGAATGAGTTATTTAATTACATGGATAGGATGATGGATATCAAGAATATTTAAAAATTAGCATTCAGTTAGACTTATTTGACCAAGTAATGAGTAAATTTGGAACTCTTATTACAATTGATTCTCAAATATTAAAAAATCCTACAAGATGGCGGATACATTTTGGGGGATCAACACTAGAGTTGCAAAAATTAGCTATTCGAGTCCTTAGTTGTACTTGTAGTGTTTCGAGATGTGAAAGAAATTAGAACATATTTGAAACGACAATATTTTTATTTTTATAAATTTATATACATATATTTCTATTTCAGTGTTAGAGACCTTTATTTCATTTTAAAATGAAAATTTTCATATTTCATTATTTGCATATACATACAAAAAAAATATACTTGAACATCAAAGATTGAATGTTCTAGTGTATGTAAGATATAATACTAAATTAAAAGAACAAAATCTACAAAAGAAATAAAATATTGATCCAATTTTGATAGAGAAGATTGATTCAAATGATGAGTAGATTACAGAGAAAGAATATCTTTTCTTCCCCCTTTATCTTTATTGACTTCGAAATTATGAGTTTTTCAATGTTGATGTTATTAGAGTTGTGTCATCTAACTCCCAAAAAACTCAAACATCATCGAATCAAATGATTTTTTCATATTCATACAAAATGAAACTTAATGAAATACTAAATACACAAAAATTGAAGTCATAAATTTAATTAAATTTTATAAAAAAACTTATAATATTTATAACTAATTATTAATTTATATTTTATACTAGGTACAAGTTGATGCAAAGACAAAAAATGGTTCGATTTGATACCAATTAATGAAGATAGAGATTTACATATAATGAGAATATATGATAATTGATATTTTCCTACTTTTGATATATTAGATGAGAATGATGATGCCATTAAATAGAAGAATTTAAATTGAAATAATTTACTCTAGTTTCTTATTTTATGACTTTGTTATAATTTTTTGTAAAAGTAGTAACTTAGTATGCTTTTTTTTTAATAATTCTATTACAATGTTTTCATGTTTTTTTATGCTGTTGTCGTCTATTCTAATGAAAGTAGTAAACTAGTACGCCTTAACGTCTCGATGCTTACGCCTCACCTCACTAACACAAAAATGTCTTGTCTTACGTTTTCACCTTTTAAAACACTGGTGAAATCATAATATCATGATTAAATCCAATGTCGACGTGAAACCAAATTGTGATATCAGATACTTAGGCATATCAGGGAGAAAAATCTTGTGAATGTATTCTCGAAAAAAACAATGAAAAAAATACCAAATTGCTTAGAAGAGTTGAACTTTTGTGGGAATTACTTAATAGAAAACAAAAGTAGGTAAAATTTAAATCTATAGCCAACATATCAATATCAATGTTAGATTTGATTCACAATGATTATTTTGGAGAAATAACAAATGCATCACTGTGGAGGTCAAGATAATATGTAAAATTGTTGATGATTTCTTCAAGTTCATATATGTTTTCTTCATTCATAAGAAAACTAAGGTATTAAAAAAGTTCAAAGAATTTAAAATGCTGGTAAAGAACTAATTTAATAAATAAATAAAAGTTCTGCATACAAACAATAGTACAAAGTACTTTTCGATTGATTGGCATTGCACAATGCAAAGTAATGACAAACAAAATATGATCAAGATGATACTATAGCAAAATAAAGTGTCAAAAAGACTAAATAAAACTTTGATAAAAAAAGTGAGATACATGAAATATTGAGTAGACTTAGAGTCAAAGTTTTACACTGAAGTAGTTGACACAATAGGCTACTTAAAGAACTATGCCCATACTTTGATAGTGAAGGATTAGACACATTTGTAGGTGTGGTATAGAAGGAGGCCAAGTGTGACTCACCATCGGGTATTTGAGTATGATGTGGGTGTTTCTGAAGAGAGTCATGACATCTTCTTGTCATGACATCACAAGAGTTGCAACATCTTCCAGTCAAGATATCACAAAAAGAGTCATGACATCTTTCAGTCAGAACATCAATAGACTTTTGCATTAATTGTTTGTATGAAAAATAAAAGTGAGTAAAATCCAAATCTACAACTACTAGATCAGAGATAGTGCTGAATTTTAATAATAATGACTTATTCCAATGAATATCAAATGCATCATGTGAGAGATCAAGGTATTACGTATCATTTATTAATAAATTTTCAAGATATATATGAGTTTACTTCATTCATAAAAATATTGAGATGTTAGAAAAATTCAAGAATTTCAAATATATGGCCTTAGTGCTGTGGATTTATATGTATCAATATGATGGAGAAATATTATGATTTTATTATTTTGTTACTACTATAGTAATACTTTATTTTATTTACTTATCATTTTTTTCATGAAAGTATCCAACCTAAGGCTAGTCCCAATCATATTTGTTCATTATATAATATATGAGATTACATATTATTTTTCATTGAGTATTATTATTTTGTATTAATTTAAGTTTGTTATGCTTGACAATAAAAGTGTTATCATCTTATTTTGTTACTAAAATATTATCAATCTTTACTGAAAAATATTTTTTCCTCCGAGTACTAGAATATCCAAAAAACACATATTTCAAAACCTTAAGTTCATCTCGTCTTGTCATTCAAAGATACCATAGACAACATTCACTCTCAAATACTCAAGGAGTTATGCTAAACAATCACACTCTAGGATATAGGATTTGAATGAGCACACACAATAAGAAATGATAGTAAAATATTCGATTGATAAGATAACATGCAGATAAAATAGTATATCCTCATAAATATTTTGGAATACTTCTCCTAAATAAGAATATTTTAGTTGTTTTAATTAGATATATATCATTTCTTTGAGCAACCTCATTGTGTGGGATGTTTCGACACATTGTGTTTAATATATAATCAAGTAATTCATATAATAAGTATTAGAAAAATATATTTGTGATCCATCATGAAATATATATACTCATATATATAATGAGTTAACATCAATAAAAATAATCATTAACCAAAAATATTTTTGATCGTGTCTCTCCTAGATAATCATACACCTGAATATATTAGATCAAATAGTCCTTGACACAAATCAGAAGGGCGTGCAGAATAGAAATATTTAGTATGCTTAACAATTAACATGTCTAATGGTCAAGGATATAAATATACTTAAAATTAGAATAAATTATTCTGAACTTAGATAATAATAAGTAACCAAGTTAAGAATGAAAAACAAATATTATAATTTTATAAACATATCTAAAAGTAATGGTTGACATGTTTTACGACAAGTAAAAACAAATATTATGATTTGTTTAGTATGATTTTATAAACAAATAAGTAATCAAGAGTAATCAAGATAAAAGTAACGGTTGACAAGTCTCACGACAAGCAAAAAATTTAATATACTCAAAAATCTAAAAGGACATCCTACATTCCTACTATAGAATAGAAGACATACAATCTGCCCTACTCAAATTTAAATAGAATCTTTCTTGGAATTTTATAATTTTATAAACAAATATTAATAGAAAAAAAATAAAATCAAAATTAAATTGCTTGAAAATGCATCTCATAAAATAAAATAAAATAGCAATCGAGAATAAGCATAACATGAGGAAAAGACAAAAATATAAGTTTAATATTATCATATCTAACATCTTAACAAAGTTTTCCACTAACAACAATAACATTCTTAAAATAAGAAAATAAAATAATAAATAAGACATGAATACTAATAATATGAATATTTGCTCAAGTTTCGATAATACTCAAGTCTACAATGTGAATAAGAGTGAGACAACTAGTAATATTTGCAAGAAGATAATTATCAACTATAGTTATAGAGAGGACTTTTATATAAACTTTTCTAGTAACCACGAGTGTCACAAAGGAAAACTCTATGAAAATTCCTATATAGCTCTGATAGTTAACCTATTTATGAAAGGTATTTTTGACCTCACTTTGAAAATAATTCCCAATAACTATATTTGGAGTGACTTATTATCTTGTAGTATATACACTGAACTGAAGCTCTTATGCCTCTATCTCTTCAACGATAATACATCTTCATATATGAAATATATTTCAAGAGAAAACAACACCCAATAGGATCACTGCCCAAACAATAATTTCTCCCAATAATTTGGATTTCTCCAAAAAAAAAAATGTACTAAATTCAAGTTCCCAAACCTTGATTTTTGTCAATGTGGGATGTCCCAAATTAGGGTTACTGCCGAAAAATAAAAATTTGAATTCCTCCAAAAAATACTACACCTAAACTAGTGTATCCCCAAACCCATGGTTTTGTGCACCATGTCTGCCGCTCCTACCACCACAATCTGGTGTGCCAACCACCACAATCTATCATGCCAACCAACATGGTTTGCTGCACCAACAACTGAACATCTGTTGCACCAACCACCATGCATTTTTCTTGGCAACCACTGCATGACTGCTATGTCAACTACCATGCATTTGCCGTGCCTACCATCATCCACCATCACAATCTTGATCTTTGTATAATTCTTATCAAATCTGGCATGTTAGTATTAATGTAAATGCACACAACAATACAAAAATAATTTAATAAAAATAAAAAAAATATTAGAACAAATATATTAGAGCATATAACTAACAGCTTTAGCATATAATGTATTGATCACGTGAAAACACATCATATTTATTGTATAGCATAGACCCAAAAATAACTGAGACATAAAAATTAATTATCTAGCTATCACTAAGGCATATATACATATATATAATGAAGTTATTATAATTAATAATTTACAAGATTATTCATAGTAGATTCATCGAGACAACTTTTTACCGGGAAATATAAAAAAATCTCCAAACCTTAAGACTTCTTTCAGTGATCATGAGTACCTACAACTGATTGAGAATATTTATTTGATATGAATATCATTTTAGATTGAGAAGAGGTTTATTGTAAGAATTTCTTACCTCTTGATAATGATTATTCGAAATTATTAAATTGCACAGAAATATAAATAATGCACACCACAATAATCAAACATTAATTTTAACATGATTCACTGGTCGTTCAACACAACTAACTATGGTACCCAAAAAAATATTTAATACTTACAGATTAATAACCAAATATTATAGTACAAAATCACAGAGAGAGAGTGACGAAGAACAGAGCAAGCTAAACAAATTACGCATACAATAAATTTATAAGAAAAACAATTAAAATTCTATAAACATAATGAGTCAGATCAATAAAGTGGACCGAGTTACACTCAAAATATCTTTGGTCTGCTCAATAAAGTGAACCCAGTGAATGGGACCCTTGTTATTATCCAAGTGTCACGTGACCAATCTCTCAATATATCAATACCTGCAGCTTTAAATAAAACAAAAAACCAAAAAAAATAAATAATTAAATAGATAACAAAACAAATTATATATTACAATCTATATCTTAAGTTGTTTTATATGCAGATTGAGAGACACTGTATAAATGAATAGTCCTAAAAGACTATAGTTGATTTGATATGTTCAATAAGTCAAAACAATATCTTAACTTATTCTGAGTAACAAGTTTGATAAATATGTCAGTTGAATTATCAAAGATTCTATTTTTTTTCAATTTCACTTTCTTCTCAAATCGAAAAAAATGATATCGCACATCAATGTATTTTATTCTCTCATAGTGTACTTGATTTTTTGCTAAACAAATAGTATTGAGGTTGTCACAAAATACTATTATAACTCTTGGAAAAGACCAAGTTATTTGAGAAAACTTTTCATCTAAATCCATTCCTTCACAGATTCAATTAGAATCATATGTCCTGCTTCAGTAGAGAATAGAATGATAGAAGATTGAAGAGTTGATCTCTAACTAACTACAGGGCTAGAGGTATCAAATAGGTCAGACCAGCTCATATTTTGGTGGCCCAATCGAGCCACCGTGTGATGCTCGGCATGGCCTGGTATAATAACCATGCAGTGCCAGGCATGACACAATATGAGAAGTGTCGGCCTAGTACGACCCACCAGCCTGTCTCATACGCGGGTCGTGCCTAGACTTAGTGGGTCGGGTCGTACCTAATTTTTCCAACTGGATTTTAAAAAAATCCAACTGGGTTCCCAGGCCAGTTTACCGTAGAGTCAGGCTAGGCACACGGGCCATGCCTGGCCCGACACAAGGCATGGCTCATGCCGGCCTGACCCATTTGACTCTTCTATAGAGAGCCACAGACAGTGAAGACATAGCCAGTCATAAATTGTCTACTATCAACATCTCCTGCATAGTCAAAATCAGAATATCTAACTAGCATGAGTTTAGATTCATTATCAAATATGAGACTTACAACGGATGTCCCCTTGAGGTACTCTAGTATCCTCTTGATAACTGTCTAATACTTTTGATCAGGATTTATCATAAACATGCTCACTACACTGATTGCAAGAGCATTATCAAGTAGGTGCACACCATGAGATACATGAGGTTCCCGACAACATTGGAACCAGACATATATTCCTTATCAGATTCAAATTTAGAACAGAATTCCAATGACAGATAGAGGTTAGAAGCATATGGCATGGACAAAAGCTTACAATAAGTCATTTCAAATCTAGATATAACTTTTTGAATATATTATTTTTGTGATAGAAACAATCTTATTTTAATCCTATCTCTGAAAATTTTCATGCCCTGAATATTTTTTGCCCAACCAAGATCTTTCATATCAAATTTAGAATTGAAGAGATTTTTCAATTCCTTAATGTCAAATTTATTTCTGACAGCAATGAGTATATTATCTACATACAACAATAAATAAATATATGACTCATTCTTTTACCTTTTGAAATAAACACAATAGTCTTGGTTATACTTAATATATTCTGACTAGTCTTGAAATAGTCAAATCTTGCATACCATAGACAAGAAAACTATTTAAGTCCATATAAAGACTTTAGAAGCTTACAAACATGAATTTCATTACCTGGTACCTCAAAACCCTTGGGCTGACCATTGTAAATTTTTTCATCTAGATCTCCATGAAAGAAAGCAATTTTGATAACTTATCACTCAGGTTCAAGATTCAGATATGCCACTAATGCTAGAAGCACCCTGATTGTGAAATATTTGACTACATGAGAGAATATCTCACTATAATCATCACCCTTTTTCTAATTAAATCCTCTTGCAACTAAATGTGTCTTGAGTTGTTTTGTATGCAGATAGAGAGACACTCTCTATAAATGAATACTCCTAATAGGATTACAGCTGATTTGATATGTTCAATAAGTCAAGACAGTGTCTTAACTAATTGAGAGTGACAGGTTTGAAAAATATGTCAGCTGGATTATCAGAGATTCTAATCTTATTTACTTGTACATTCTTCTATGATCAAAGAAAATGATATCACACATCAATATATTTTGTCCTCATTATGATGTAATTGGTCTTTTACTAAACAAATAGTACAAAGGTTGTCACTGAACATTGTTGCAACCTCTTAGTAAAGATCATATTCATTGAGAAAACTCTTCATTTAGATCCCTTCCTTCGTAGCTTCAGTTAGAGCCATATACTCTGCTTCAGTGGATGATATATTAACAGAAGATTGAAGAGTGTCTTTCCAACTGACTACAAAGCCACAGACAGTGAAGACATAACCAATCATAGACCATCTACTATAAATATTTCCTGCATAATCAGAATCAGAATATTGAGTTAGTATGAGTTTAGATTCATTACCAAATATCAAAACTATATCGGATATTCCCTTGAAGTACATTAGTATCCTCTTGACAGTTTTATAGTACTCTTGAATAATCTGCAAGTATACTAGACCATACCTCAAATAAAATTTTGAAATCAATTCCATTATACAATGATCTATTTATCAAATGATATGTTGTAATAATAACTTCAACCTAAAACTTTTTGCTAAGTCTGATTGAGAGAATATACATCTAGTTCTCTCCAAAAGAGTTTGATTTATCCTTTCAACAATATTATTTTGCTAAGTATCCCAAACTATTTTATGCCTAGCTATATCATTGTCCTTATAGAATCCCCAAATTCAGATGAATAAGATTCTAGATCATTGTCTGTTCTTAACAGTTTAGCCTTCTTAAGTATTTAATTTTCTACTAAGTTGACTAATTACCTAAATTTTTCAAAATTTTCAGATTTATGTTTCATCATGAATACTCAGAACATCCTAGAGTAGTCATCCACTAAACATAAATTGAATTGGGCACCACAAAGAGATGGGACCCTGGAAGGACCCCAACAGTCAGCATAGATATAATCCAAAGTATCTTTTATGCAGTATAAAACTTTACAAAATTTAGTTCAATGTTTCTTACCAAAAATACATTGATTACAGAAATCCAGTTTACTATTCTATAACCAACGAGAAGGTTAAAATCAAAAAAAAAAATTAATATATGTCTCACCCATATGTACAAGCCACATGTGCCATAATCTGGTAAGTTTAGCCTCAGCTTCAACTTCAACTTCAAATACAGGCTCTCCAGATGTGATAGCAGAAGCTATTGTCATCGTGGAACTCATCAGTGTGTATAGCATTCTACTCTTTTGTTTCTTGAATATGATGTCATCTCCTGGGTGAATATTTAATATTCTTGCCATCACTAAAGGTACATCCCTGATTATCCAGTACACCGAGAGATATCAGATTCATTTTCATCTCCGAAACGAGTCTTACATCTGATAGGGAGATGATCTGATCATCATATGTTCTCAGTCTGACTATACCGATTCCAACAACTTTATAAGGTTGTCTGTTGCTAACAACAACATGACCAGCTTCCTTCGTATTACATATATTGAACCATTCCAAATATGTACTGATATGAAAGGTAGCACCAACGCGAGGTCTTCATTCATGTCATCACATGCTACAACAGCAGCAGGTGAGGGAACAGGCTGACCAGTCTGATCAGGTCTCATCTTCTTCCTTGGGCATTTAATTTTCCAGTGCCCTTTCTGAGATAGGTTCCCCTTTTTCTTGAATGAAGCAGGTTGGGACCTCTTATCCATTACCACCAATCCAGTATCCTGGTGCTCAGGCAGTTCAACAGTTGCCTTCTGTCTCATCTCTCTGAAGTGTATGGCAAATCGAGCATCATCTAAAGTAATTTTCATTCTTCTCCACTATCAATGATTCCACAAATTTATCATATGAAATAACAAGTGAGACCAATAGTAAAAGTGTAGCATCCTCATCTTCCATATTGGCATCTACACGCTTCAGGTCCATAATGATACTATTCAAATTATCTAAATGCTTCTTCAATGTAAGTTTCAAATGCATCCTAAGCGTAAAGAGTCTCATTGTCAATTGGAAGCTTATTCGTGAGTGACTTTGTCATATAAAATGACTCTAGCTTGAGCCACAAACCTATAGCAGTCTATTCATCTACTACTTTTACTATCACCTCATCAGCCAGGATTAGGAGAATAGTATAATGGGTCTTCTCTTCATGCCTTTGTGCCACAGACTCTTATATCCCAATAGCAACAGTAGCACCACCACCACCACAACCATCGACTAAAGGGCTTTATATATCAAAGTTCTTCAGATGTGTCTGCATCTTTATTTGCCACATACTAAACTCATTCATGCCATTGAACTTCTCAATAGTAATGTTTAATGTTCCAGACATTTTAACAAAAAATCACAGATTGCAAAATCACAATAATAGAACCATAAATTCATCAACGAAACAAAAAATTATCAATAATCAAACTCTATGATATCAATTGTTAGAATTTCTTATTTCTCGATAGTGATTATGCGAAACTATTAGATTGCACAGAAATATAAATAATGCACACCATAACAATCAAACACCAATTTTACTAACTATGTTCACTAAAAAAACACTTAGCGCTTACAGATTAATAACTAAATATTACAGTATAAAATCACAGAAAGAAAGAGAGAAGCAAAGAACAGAGTGTGTTGAACAAATTATGCATACAATAAATTTATAAGAAAATCAAATAGGGTTCTATAAACAAAACGAGTCAGATCAACAGAGTAAACTAGTCTAAAATTTTCCTCTGGCCCGCTGAACGGGTAGCGAGACCCTCATTATTATCCTAGTGTCACATAACCAATAATTCAACATATCAATATATACACCTTTAAATAAACTAGAGAAAAAAAAATAAATATTTAAATAGATAACAAAACAAATTATATACTACATTTATTATGGGCAATTGTACTTTTTTGGGGAATAATCATGTCTTTTAGAAAAATAAGAGATAGATAGATGATAGTTTCAAGATTCAATACATATGCAGAGTTAAAAATGATCATAATATTCACCTATAATATATTTTGGATTAAATATTTTTTTAATGACATTGAGTATCCTTTTACTTAAACTACTCTCTACTATATCAATCATACAATAAGACTATAGTCTCTAATCTAAATTTTCATGAGAGAACAAAGAATATAAAGATTGATCATTTTTTTCTAAGATAAAAAAATTTTGATAAGACTATTATAATGAACTATATTCCTACTACAAATAAATCACTCAGAATCTTAATGAATTCCTTGGAGACACGTCAATTCACTTTTCTTATCTTCAAATTTAATATTCTAGATATTTAATTTACATATCAGTGATAAGATATTACATTTTATTTTTTATTTTTATATTTATCTTTTTTATAATAGGAACACTCAACATGTGGTTTCCCCAATCCAAGTAAGAGGCTTATTGTAACCTTTTGTGTATTCCAGTGATTTATATTGAGAATTTTATGTTTCCACATTTTTCTACATATGCAATATAAACCTGAGTCTAAAATAGAAAAAGATAAAGATAAAATTAGCCCACATGTGGAAACATACAACTCTTATAAAAAAAATAAGTAAAATATTATAACAATGAAATATTATAACAACTTAGCAAGTTTTTTCAATAGAAAAGTGCTCCTATCATTTAAATGAGTGATCCAAGTGTATTTCTTTTTCTTGCTTGTATACATACAAATATAATCATCTATCATTATTTAATTTATCAATATTAGGCATCTTGACGGCTTGACCCTCTCATCATTTAATTCTTCCTTTTTGAAGTAATTTAAAATTATTTCAAATATTCTTTTGAAATACTTATTGTTTGGGCACCAAAATCATAAATGGATTTTTAAGAGATAATAGTTATTTTTTGGATTTAATCTTGAAGAGACTTTGGTAGATTTCACATGTTAAAGTTTCTTCAAATTTTTATCTCAACAATATTATATTTTTTATTATTTTATTTTTATGATATGAGCACCTAAATCTTTTTTTTTTATATAGATAGGTTAGCATTTTATCTCATTGTATTATGAGAACAATATTTTTCATTTTTATAGAAATTATTTTTTTAGCATGTGACCTTGTTATAATAGGTATTAAATACCTTAAGAAGATAAAAGAATATTTGGTGATATTCAATTTTTTTCTAATTAGGAAAAGTAATAAATTATTATACACAAAACATAAAATGATATCAGGTGAGAGTCTAACCACTCAACATATACTAGAAATAATAAATATGCATCTTAGAAAATAAATCATATGAAGATTTCAAATAAATACCTAAAAACAAAATAATAAAACTTAAAGATATAAAATATTAATATTGTTAGGAAAAAATTAGATGAGAAAATCAATTAGTTCTTAGAAATAAATATAATTACTAAGCAAAATGAAGTGACTAGTTTTATAAAAAAAATATCTAGAAAAATTATGTGCACCTAAAGGAAACATCGGCTTACATAAAGAAAACTTGATGATGAAAACTTGATAGCCAACAAATAATTAAGGAGAAATAACTTTATTTGTAAAAAATATAAATGAACAATTATAAAATAATATGAAGTGGCATAAATGGTAAAAAAAAAAAAGTTAAACGTGTAATGAGTGAAACTAAAACTAAGACATAATAAAGTGTATGATAAACAAAAAAATAATAAACAAAAAAATAATAAACAAAAAAATAATATTTATAATTTTGTTAGAAGAAAAAAAAATTAATAGAGCAAGATATTAGTCATTTAAAAGATGCATTAAAAATAAAAATAATTAGATCATAACAAAAAATAAAAAAAAATAAATGAGATAGAAAATATACTTTCATAATTTTTTAAACATGTTCATAATTTCATATTTTCATACTGAGAATGATAGAGAGTTAAACAATATTGAACTTTATACTTTATTTACATTTGTTCTATTAGTCTTCATCCTATGAAATGTATTTCAGAACAACACAACTCTTTATTTTTTTATTAAATAAAATTATTTTGCATGATAAATTTTTTTCTAAGAAAATTTTATTTAGGATTAAGTAAAATAAATAATATGTTCTTTCTTCTATATAAAAAAATTCACTAGGTATTTGAATATTTTTTATCTATTTCTTATTCATTCTCGACTTTGATACCCATCACTAATCAAACTAAGAATATCATATCCTAATATTAGAGACGTATCCATGCATGAGTGTGAGTCATGTTAATCATAAAAAAATATCATAGCTTCCAATCATCCTTGTCAGACTTATTTGAGTAATGACTTATTTGGTGTTATACACCTAAATGTGTGGGAAACTAATAGAGATGAGAATACTGATTAATTTATATATTTTTGTAGTATTTATTGATGATTGTAAGCTTTTACATGGTTGGTCCTTTTCAATTTAGGTCAAATATTTTTTTTATTTTTCAGTGGAGGTCGTAGGAGGTCATAACCAATGCACAAAATATCATTTTAAATACAAGATCTAATAGAGATTAATATTTGGATAACTTTAACCCCAAAAATCGAAGAAACTACATCTCTAGAGTATATAACCCTAGACCCATATCCATTAGAGATAATTTTTATTATTGCATCAAGACATTGTCCCTGATTTATGCATGCAACATGAAGATTTCTTAAGTATTATTCTTACTTAAACATATTTAACTTCATAGTTTTTATGAGATTTAATATACTAATAATTATGTAATCACATACAAAAATAAAAAACCAATTTCATTAAAATATTAAAATTAATAGAAGTAAATATATTAGAGCAAGTTTATGATATTTTCAACAAGTATTTTACTGATAATAAGATCATACATCAAATTTATTGTACTAGCATATTACCCCACAAATAAGAGATGCAAAAAATAGCTATCTAATTATCAAGAAATCATATATAATTTATGTAGTTATTATAGTTAATCATTTTCAAGATTATATATAATATGTTTATCTAGACACAACTCTTCTCGCATTGAGATATATAAAAAAATTTCCAAACTTTAAGATTTTTTCGAATGAGCATGAATACCTATAACTAGTCAAATATTCATATTTGAGAAGAATACTAATTTACATTGAAATGGGATCAACAATGGATATTTATACTTTTTTTTTGTGATAATCATGTCTCCTAAAAAAGTAAGGAATGTACGGTAATTTTAAATTTCACCACATATGCATAATTCATAAACATGCAATAGATAAATATGAGATATTCTGAATCAAATATTTTATTAAGGAGATCAGGTATCTTTTATTTTAACTACTCTCTGTTATAATAATTAGACAACAAGATATACTGTGATTCAAAATTTTATGAGATGAAAAATATGAAGGTGAATTATTTTTTTTTATCATTTAGAATATCTATGATGAGATTATTGTTAAAGAATATATTCTTAGTATATACCAATCAATCAATATCTTCACAAAGATCTTTAAGATAATTTCAGCTAACTTTTCTCTTTTGTAAGCTTGATATTATAAATATTTATGCATCAGTTTTTCCCGTCAAGTTTGAGGCCATTTCCAAGTTTGAGGCTATTTATAGCCTCATGTATAATTCATTGAATTAGATTGAGAGTTTTAAGTTTCCTCGATTTTCAACACATACAATGGAAAACAAAGTCAAATGGAAAACAAAGTCAAATAGAAAATGAAAAAAAAAAAGAGAGTGCCCACAAAGATCATGCTTAAATACAAAGTATTAGAGAGAGTGATAATTAGACAACTTTACTACTAAAAGTTGGAAAGACTACATCTCAAGAGTCTATAACTTAAGACCTCTATCATTATTAGAAAAAATATTTATCATTGCATCAAGACATTGTTTCTAATTCATATATGCAACATTAAAACTTTTTAAATAAATCAATCATCCAAAAAATATTCTTACTCAAAATAATTAACTTCATAATTTTTATGAGATTTGATACATTAGAAATTTTATAATTATACACAAATATAGAATTAATTTAATAAAAATATTAAAATTATTAGAAATGATAATATATTAAAGAATATCTCTAAAAGTTTCAACACGTATTATATTGATCATGAGATTGTACATAGGACTTATTGTACTTGCATAACCCCACAAATAAAAGAGATATGAAAATTAACTATCTAACTATCACGAAGTTATATAATTTATTTAATTATTATAGTTAATCATTTTCAATATTATCTATAGTATGTTTATCTAGACACAACTCTTCTCAATTTGAGATATATAAAAAAAATCTACAAGCCTTAATATTTTTTTCAGTGAACATGAGTACCTACAATCAATCACGTACTCATACTTGAGATGAACAATATTTTACATTGAAATAAGATCTACAATGAGTATTTATACTTTTTTTAGTGATAATTATGTCTCATAAAAAAGTAAGAACTATACAATAATTTTAAAATTCAACGAACATGTATAATCCAGAAACATCACAATAGTCACCTATGCGACATTTTAAATCAGATATTTATTGAGTATATCATATATATTTTATTTTAATTACCCTCTACTATAATAATTAGATAATGAGATATATAGACTACAATTCTTAATTTTATGAGATCATGAAGAATATAAAGCCGAATTATATTTTTTTTAATAGAAGATCTAGGACAAGATTATAATTATAAACTATATTCCTTATGCATATTAACAAATCTATATTCCTAGATTGAGAGATATAAGTTTATTCATATTTATACACATACTATAGAAACCAATGTCTAAAATAGAAAAAGGAAAAGATATGGAGAGCCCACAAGATTAATGCTCGCTTCATAAACATATTAAAAAAAAGAAGATAAATAAAAAACTATAACAACTTTGCATGTTTTTCCAATTGAGAAATGCCTGTATTATTTAAATGAGTGATCCATGTGTGTTTCTTTTTCTTGCTTATATATATATATATATATAATTTTATGTCATAATTTAATTTATCAATATTGAGTGCCTTGAGCCTCTAATCATTTAAATCTTTCTATCCGAACTAATTAGAAATTATTTCAAATATTTTTTGAAAGATTTTTCATTTGGGTACTAAAATAATAAATAACTTTTTCAGGCAAATCAATAATTTTGTTAAGGTCCAGAAGAAACTTTGGCAGGTTCCAAGTGTTGAAGTTTCTTCAAATTTATATTTCTTCATATATTCTTTTTTATGAATTTATTTCTTTAATATGAATATTCAACATTTTTTAGCAAATAATTTTCTCTATTTACATAGTTCAGAGTTTTATTTAATTATATTATCAAACATATAATTCATTTTATAATGTTTATGTTTTTTAGCTTATGACATTGTTATAGCAAAGCCTACATTAAAAATACAAAGGAATATTTAGTGATATTCAAGAATATTTCTAATATGAAGATACAAATAAATTTTTTTCTCATTAGGAAAAGATAAATTATTATGAAAATACTATAAAATAATATCATGTAAGAGTCTAATCAATTAATATAGACTAATCATAGTGAATATCCAACTTAGAAAGTATAATCATAGGGATACTTTATATAAGTGTCTAAAAATAAAATGAAAACAATCTAAAAGTACAAAATATAAATATTTTTAGAAAAAAACTAAATGACAAAATAAATTAGTTATTACATGTAAATGCAAATACTATGTGAAATGAAGTACTTAATTTTTTTTAAAAAAAAAATATCTAGAAAAATGTTAGTCATTTAAGAGATACAAAAAAAAAAGTTAAAAGAACAATAGGTGTTATAAGTGAATTGGCAAAAGAAGACGAAAACAAAAGTGAAAAAATTGATCAATTATATGATAAAATATAAAGTAAAGAAATATAAACATAATGAAAAACAAAGAGTTGATTGAACCAAGAGTGCATTGATCTTCCTCTCTTTTTGAAGTGAGTTTTTTGAGGAGCTCAAATGACATTATGTCTTTGAACTCACTCAATGCTTTCTCTCGACTTCTATTGACATAAAATCTCTCATAAGATCAATCGTAATTCTTTAAGAGCATACAAGTAGGTTATCTTGTTTTTTTTCAAACCACTATTTAATTACATAATTAAATATTATATTGATCTTAGTTTTGTCTTTAATGATTATTAGAATCATACATAATATCTATTTTTCTAAAATAGCTATCAAACATAAAAAAGATAAAGAGAAAAAAATATATTTCTAACCATAAGCATATAAAAGTAATTAGAGAATATATTTTTATAATCTTTTAAACAAGTTCACGGATTATTATCGAAGTATCGAGGATAGTAGAAAATTAAATAATTTTAGATATAACAAAGGTAACACTCATGGAGATTAGGAAAACTCTATATAAGATCAAAGCTAGAAAGCCCTAGATCTCAATAGTATCTCTATTTAAGTTTGGAGGGTCATGGTTAACAAGGGTATAATGTGGTTGACTAGACTATTTAGCAAGATCATGACAAGCAAATAAATGGTTGATGAATGATGAATAAAGTCAAGAAGTTATACTTCTCATTTATAAGGACAAATAATATAATCAAAATTATAATAATTATCGAAATATTAAGCTAAATATTGTGCTAAAGCTCTAGAAAAAAATGATTAAACACATATTACCTAAGAAGCACGGACACGGAGACAGACATGGTGATACGATACGACAGAATAAGGGGACACGGCAAATTCTAAAAAACTAGGATACGGATACAGCTGAGATATGACATAATAAAAAAATTAAAAATAAAAATTATTTTTTTTATAAATATTAGGTATTTTATAAAATAAAATAAAATAAAATATATTAAATTAAAATATTTTATTTTATAGAATAAATATATATATTTTTTATTTTATAAAATAAAAATATTTTATTTTATAAAATAATATTTATATTTATTTTATTTTATAAAATAATATTTTATAATTATCTTATTATATAAAAATATATTTTTTTTATTTTATAAAATAAAAATGCTTTATTTTATTTTATGCCAACCCTGCCTCCCCCCACAAATAGCGCCAGTCCCCTGCCTCCCAACATATCGCGCCCGCCCCCTGTGTCAAGTGGCCAACATCGCCCATGCGGCGACGTTGGCCACTGGACGTCATCGGACATCAGTCACTCTCGACATGGATATATGTAGCCGACGCAACCGTCTGATACGCCACGTGGCGTATCGGACACGTATACGTGCCATGTCCGTATCATGTCCATGTGTCCAGGTGTCGGACACGTGGACACGGCTGTAGGGTGTCGTGTCCATGCTTCCTTGCATATTACAATTAAAAGTATCAAATGAGTCGTACTATGCCGACACAGTAAAATTCTCATGTTGTGTCAGGCATGACATGGTGATATAGTCAACCAGCCTAGGACAACATAGTGGCACAATCGAGTGCGCGGCCATGACGGACCATGCTAAACTCCAAAGATGCAATGTTAGCAAATGCACGTGCACACAAACAACATAAAAAAGAGAAACTCGTTGCATGACGGATAGCTGGATTACGAGTTGGCCAAGTACAATTAGTCACGTGGCTAATTATTTAAAAAAAAAAGATTGGACCACCCCATGACATGGCAGTAGAATTTTTTTTTTAAAAAAATTGACCACCCAGTCGACCTCTCGACGCGGACCTAATCAGGAAGTCACTGGGCCGGGCTCATTCCACGTTCCCAGGCTGCCTCGTGACCCATGCAATCATGAGGCACAACTCATGTCAGCCTAGCACAACACGAACCATGCTATGGGATGGCTCGACTAGGCCTGAGGCACGATTCCTGACCATGTCATATCGAACCATGCTCTGCTAAACCTGGTTGTACCAGGGCCATCCGACTCATTTGGCACCTCTAATTACAATAAGAAAAACAATTCAAAAAATTTATTTTGTTTATATTAAGTTTATTATGAAAGTCATTTACTTAGTCAAATAATTAATTAAAAAATATAAGAAGAATATGAAAAATTTCTGCATAATTATATTAACTTAGAAAAAACTTATGATAGAGTCGCAAGAAATTTAATATGGTAGACATTATATAAGAAAAAGATATCAAAGATATATATTAATTTAGTCAAAGAGATGTATGAGAGAGTGATATCCAGAATTAACTAAGTTTAATATATCACTAATGAATTTATAATTATTATATGACCTCACCAAGAATCAACATTCAATCCTTTTATTTGTATGCTAATTATGAATGAATAAATAAGAGTTCTCTAAGAAAATATTTCTTAATGTATATTGTTTCCAGATGACATGGTATTAATTAATGAGATTGAAAATTATTTATGCAAAAATTTAGAAATTTAGAAAGTAAAACTTAAGTCTAAGACATTTAGAATTAGTCATAGCTAGATGAAGTATTTGAAAAATCTGAATTTAATCATGTTAAAAATGATAATAATATGATAATCAAAATATGAAAGCAAAAAGTAAAAAATATCAATCATTTCAAATACATAGACTCTATCTTAAGTATAAATAGGTAGATCGATGATGATGTATATCATAAGATTAAGATGAGATAAACTAGATGAAAAGTTACCTCAAGGATTCTTTGAGATAAATGAATATCAAAAATTGATTGAAGAAAAATTTTATAGAACATCTATTAGATGAAAAATTAGAAAAACAACATATATAATGAATGAAAAAAATAAAGATAATAATAATAAGATGAATGTGTAGTAAGACTAAGAAAGAGAATTAAAAATAAAATTATTAAAAACAAAATTAAGAGTAACTCATAAAAATAAAATAAGAATCGCCTAAGATAGTTTTGTTAAGTCTAACGTAAATCTCCTAGTACATGAGTTACAAAATATGAGATTATTTAGTTAGAATGAGAAAAAAAAAATAGAGATAAGCCTATGAGAAATTATATAGAAGTGGTAAATAAGACTTTAATAACAAAATGATTAACTAAAAATAAAATTTGTAACAAAATAAATTGAAGAAGCATGATTCATACAACTGACTCTAAGAGTCTAAGTAGTTGAGATAATATTTCATTGATAATTATGATGATAACGATTATTTTATCAAGACATCAGAGTTTGGATTTACACACCCAAAAGAGAGATAATGTACAACAATGTGTGGGGAATGAATGCATACAACAATTTGTGCATGTGATAGTGTAAACTTGGCTTCGAATAGTAATATATGTAGTGCAGTTGTGTATTACATGGTATCAATGGCAACAATGAGTGTGTGACACAGCATGGTGTCGATGATCATTTTGTGTTGTGCAGTATGATGGTGTATGAAGCAATGTGTACAATGGTGGAGCATGCATCATAATGTGGCATGCAAGAGAGTGGGATGATGTGTGATACAATGTGTGCGATGGTGTAGTGTCATTGTGTGTCTAGTAAAGTGTATGTTGTGTGGTATTTAATGTGTTGTGCAAATTTGGTGAAGTGTGGAGCAATTTGGTGGAGTGTGGTGCAATGTGGCATGACAATATGAAGCAGTGGTGTAACTCAATTGTATCTTACCTAATATGATTGATAGAGAAAGTAAAAATCCTAATTAGTATTATGTGAAAGTACAGATAGAACAATTATATAAAATTAATTACTAGAATTTGCATAAGGTTTTACAGTCTAGAGAAACTTAAACATATGACAGAGGAGTCTCTTAGTAACGAGACAAATGAAATTTGGTTATTAACTAATTCATGATTACTATTGTAATCTCTACCTCACAATTTTAAGAGGTTTCGTAGCTAGATTATGGGTGGTATATTATTTTCTCCAAAACATAGATCATTCATCGAACAGTTCAATATTAATCTTTATGATATAGTTAGAGAAACAATGGAGAAAGATCTCATGTTAATTACTTTAGAGACAAGGGAAGTACCAATCATTATAAAGATAGAGATATGAGATTTTCAATACAATGCATATTAATCAAAAAAAAAAAAAACCAAGACAACAGATTATTGAGTGAGATATATTGATAACTATATCTATACAAGAAATATTTTCAGTATCCAGTGTATGCTATTTAAAAGAACTACAGACTACAACTCCATACTTAGAATAATGCAAAGTCTAGGTACAAAATTGAAACATTTAAAAATTTAAAAAAAACATTCATTTTCTACTTCTTCTCCCTCACATAACAAGTAAAATCACAAAAAATATCAAATCCTGAAAATGAATTTTACACTCCCTAGAAGTTTCACAAATCAAACAAGAGATACAAGATTATGCTAATCCCTAGAATTGGGGAGGCTCAAGTATTTATTTAGTTTGGGATAAGTGGTGTAAAATATTTTATTTATTAATGAATAAATAATGTTTAATTTATTTTATGTATGAATATTGATAGATAGTGATTATATAGAATTTGAAGTAGGATTTTAATTATTGGTAGATTTGTACAAGAATATCATAGTTGATAATGATAAATAAATTATTAGATTCACTCATGCATATGATATGAAAGAAATAATAATATTTCTAACTGTGACATAAAAGATAAACTTATATGCTGACCCAAAAAAATTAAGTATGTTAATCATCACGAGTATGATAGTTATGAATATAAAAGTGCAAATATTTTTATATACTGATCAATTATACACATCTTAAAAGAATTAGTTCTCAATTAATATTGACCATATATACAAGTAAAAATAACTCACTTTTAGCATGTGAATCATATCATCAGTAATGAGAACAATGATAGGTAATTTTTGTGATATGTGCAAGTATGATTTGACAGATAAGATGATGACAACTCCTATGAACTACTATTATTTGTATGGCTCTCACTGATGAAACTTGAGAAAATCATACGTTAATTATGTGAGTATAATACTTATGAAGTTACAAATATAAACACTTATAAGTTATATCAACCTATGATTTTTCTAACATTTGAGATCAAATAATAAAAGTGTGCATACGAAACAATAATCAATGATAATTAATAAAAATACCTAAAAAGTAGCAACAATCAACTCGTTGGAAGCAACGAGCTACGTTAGCTCTTTTGAAGCAACGAGCCGTGTCAACTCATTCGAAGCAACGAGCTACATTAGCACGTTCAAAATAATGAGCTATACTAGCTCATTCGAAGCAACGAGCTACATTAGCACGTTCAAAATAATGAGCTATACTAGCTCATTCGAAGCAACGAGTTGCATCAGTTCATTCCAAGAACAAGTTGTAACAGTCCATTCCAAGCATGAGTTGTGACAGCTCCTTTCTATGCCATGCACAAGCTGCAATAGCTTGTTCCATGCATGAGTTGCAATAACTCATTCCATGCATGAGCTGCAATAGCTTGTTCCATGCACGGGCTACGACAGCTCATTCCATAAATGAGCAGCAAGAACTCATTCACCAAGGCAAGGGGCACCTTTTTTTGGCGCCTCCGATGCTATTCAGAAATGGTCGCGCATCACCATGAGTGAGGAACTTTTACTAGCACTTCGTGGTATCTATGCTTTAGGGCCACCCCAAATGCACCTTTAATAACTATGAGTAGGATGATAGTGTATCAATTACAAACTTTCTCTATGATAATACAATCTCACTCCTAAAATAATAAACTTCTATATTAAGATATTTTCTAATCTTTCAAGATTCATCATCTAGAATTACAAAAGAATATACTTCTTTGATTTTGATTCTTTACAATGTATTATCTTTCATAATAAGATTATAATTCACAAACACAATAAACAAGTTCAACTTACTACCTAAGCTCCACCTAAAAACAATGTAAATTTGATGCATATATATGCTAAAAGAGATGATTGCACATGAAAATCTTATAACATCAAACTCTTTGTAACTACTTCAAATCATACAATACCATCTATAATTTACAAATTAAATTTAATTCTATTACGTAAAATATAGGTGACTGCTATATATAAAACTCTTCCTTAATGTTATCATAAATAAATATATTATTCATACCAAATTAGTATATACTTTATTTATGAGATACTGTTAATAATATAAAAATATATATAAAGATCAACTTAGCTACTAAAAAAAATATCATAATAATTTATAATAAATGTCTAACTAAATTTCCTCGTAACAAATACAATATTAAAGTGATTTACCCTCAAATCTGAATTGATCTACACAAAGAACAACTACCTACAAGCAACAATAGACTTCAAAAAATTGAGGTATTAATTCCTAAGTTTTTAATATGAACAACATATATTTCTTCCAAGATGAACTGACATCATCATAAATAAAATAAAATCTAAGAATAAAACCTATATATCCTAGTATCATTAATAAAAGTTGTAAGAGAAACAAAAAAAATAGGAATGTATGATTATGCCAATGCAGTGAAATTGTGTCGAGCACAACTACTAAATTTATTGCAAAAGGCAATAAAAGATCAAAATTAGAAAGTTGATTGCATGATTATTCATCTTCTTGGGAGATTTCTCCACGATAAGATAGTATATGTTCTTTTTTTCTAGTATAGTATCAAAGTTATAATGACAATGTATCCCAATTTCTAGTTCATTTTGAATGAACTAGAAGAAATTTTCCTTACTTGGAAAAACTCACTCTCCCCTGAGCTAACATATATTATACATATATCTAAAAAATAACACTCTTTCCTAACATGAGAGCCAAGAATAATTGCAGATTAGTAAAGAAGAGCAACAAATCATATATTACTTAGTGAAGAAAAAAAAATAACAACAATATTCACTAATACTCTATTAAACTTTAATGAAAAATATGTATAACCTTTTTATATTGTTGAATAATCAAGAATAATATATTTCAATACCCCATGTATTATAATATCACCTCCTAAAGAGATATTTTAAACAAAATAAATACTTACAAAAATTCTGAGTTAAACACAATAATTTATCTTTAACATGCAGGATTAGAGATGTCAAACAGAGCGGGCAGCATGGGCCCGACTCGAGGCATGGCCCGACTCGGCCGTGCTTGGCCCAGCATGGCAAGGTGAAGGCACATGCCCGTGCCCGCGTCGGGCCTGCTCATGGCATGACTCATGCCATGCAGTACCTAGACCGACCGGGCCACATGCCAGGCCAAGCACGCCCCAGTACCATGGCGCATGGGCATGAATTTTAGGCATGAACCTAGAGGTGCCCCAAGTCCCGACCTAGCCCCACCCCGAAGGCCAAAGCCCGACGGATCCAAAATTTCGTCGGGCACGTAACCCAACCCACAATCATTTTTTCACAACCCCCAAACCCGAGCCCGACTATTCTAAAAGCCAAAATTTCTAGAATTTTGGACCGTTCGGGTCGGTTCGACGGTCAAACCGACCCAACAATCCAAAAAAAATTCAAATCTAAGCCGTTTGATTTCGTCTCCAATGACTATGGGACTGAATCTGATGGTCCTAAAGATTATGTCCCTTTTTTAATTAAACAATAATTTTTTTCTAAAAAAATATGTTTTCTTAATCTATTAACTCCCCCCCCCCCTCATTCTAAGATTTATTTTCAAAACATAAATCTCTCTCTCATTTTCTCTCTCTCTAATTTTTTTTCTCCCTCTAATTTTCTCTCTCTTAAGTTCTTGATTTTGGTTTCGAGCTTTCGGCATTTTGCCTTTCAAGAATCGAGTTTGATGTGTATTGTAGTCCGCGTGCAGTGTGGACATCAAAAAGATAGTTTATGGATTATGACCTATGGGTATTTTTTTATTTATTATTTTTTAAGTTTTAAATATAAAATTTGTCTCTCTAGTCTCTCTCACTCTCTCTACAAGTCATACATCCTAAATCGAATCTAAAAAATAAAAAAAAATGACAAATAATAATTTTAATAATAAAAATAAAATTAGTTATATTTTATATAATAAAAGCTCTACAAAAAGGTCAAAGACAGTCAAAATTTTAGTTTCTCCTAGTTACTTGAACCCAAACATCTAAAAAATAAAAAACTAGAAGAAGATCAATAATTTAGACTCACTTTAATATAAAAAAAATACAATAATATTAGGGATATCAAAGAAGAATCGGCACAGTAAAATATTATAAAAACTATTAACTTGTAATAGTTCATGTGGGAGAAAAGAGAAGGGATGCTGAACTATGCACCAAAAAACATCTCTTAGTTAATAATTTAGCCTCCTAGTTGCACACCATAAGAGGCATACCGAACTATGAACCAAAAAATATGATGGATTAGATCTTAAGCAAATTCAACTCAACGATGGGCTTTTTGAGATTGGACCTAGATTTAATTCAGTCTCAAAATGTATCCCTTCATATACAACAAAGAATTAGGGAGGGAAGAAATTGTCAAACTGATCACCATGATATGTCTTTCGATTAGGTTTTCAAGGATCCAGGGATAATCAGCATCATATAGACATATTTTTAGCTTGTATATTATAAAATTTCTTAGGTTCACATCTAAGAATGACATACTAAAATATTATAATTAAAAAATAATAATAATTAATAAATTTAGTGAATATAGTGAAGTGGTGTCCGTGACGTCCGATATCTGGACCAGGCACAACGATGCATCTTATGCATGTCTCACCCCCCACTATGAAAATTCTAAATGGACACTAAATAAAAAAATTTTAGGAATCTTTGAGATTCTTCATCCTCATGATGACCCGATTTTTTTTGAGTATATGATGAAAATCTTTAAAAAATATAAAATTTAAAATAAAATTTTTAGTAACATATTCAATAATATATTTAATAATGGAGTAGCAATTAACATATTTATTAAGAGTTTTAGATATGGATCATTAGGAGAGATTTTTCATATTAGATATATGTGTTACATTATTAACCTGATAATACAAGTGAAGATGAAAGTGTGTGCCCCCTCTTTAGAAAACTTACATAACTCACTAAAATATATTTACACGTCTCGTAGAGAACAAGAATTCGATAGTCTCTATTTGTCTGGGGAATAAAAAAAAAATTTCAATCGAATGTGAGACATCGATGGAATTACACATACCTGATATTGAAATATTGTGTTGGATACGAATAAGTAAAATCTGAATACATCAATAGTAAGAATAATGAACATATTATTGACGACACTAATTGATCTACAGAAATTTCATTTATAAAATTCCTAAAAATTTTTTATGACACGACGAACATGTGTTCGTTAGTTTATACTTTCACGACTTGCATTGCACTCAAGTGCATATGTAATATTAGTATCATATTTAGAAAATTTCGTGATGACCTGACACTTAGCGATATGATTCTAGAGATGGAAACCAAATACTTAAAATACTAGTTCACCATTTCATCTCTTTATTATCTAGTTGTCTGTATAGACCCTAGGATTAAGGTGAAAGAAGTAGAGAATATTTTGATATATATATATATATATATATATATATATATCATCATACATGAACCATAAAAACTCACCTAAAGAGTTCATTCATTAGAAGTTGACCGAGCTATTTACATACTACGATACAAGATATGGTGCAGTAGTAGTAGTAATAAGACTCAGAGTATGGAAATGGATACCATATTTAGAGATGGTGACTTTTCCATTCAGGTAGCGAGGATAAAACGACAGGGCAGACCTTCGGATATGAGCAAACTATCTCGATACTTAGATATCGATTACTAATTTTTCATATCATATTCAGATAATAAGAATCTTGATATATTACAGTGATAAAAATAATATGAGTCCACTTATCTCGTGCTATCTAAGATGGTACGAGAACTACAGATTCCTCCGGTGTCAAGCATAGCATCAGAATCTCCTTTTTCTATTATAGTGAAAATTATTTTGGATAAGAACTCTAGATTATGATCAAATATTGTTGAGACATTAGCATACATAAATAATTAAGAGAATTTGAGTTTGGACATCTAGAATCATGATGAGACTGTAGCAAATTAGATGAGTTGATTACTGATGATAATCCGTGTAATATTGATATTCAACATGATTTAACGATTGATAACGTTGATGATTGACGGATTGAAACACTAGTGTCTAATATTAAATTTACTCATTTATATTGTATTTATTTTTTTTATTTTTTTTTATTTTTTGTTTGCTATATTACTTTAAATTTGAGGATTGATGCTTGAATATTAATTTTTTGTGAATTTTCATTTTGTATTTATTTTTATTCATATTTAAGTTTTATTAATTCATACACATTTAGTTTTTATATTTTTGTTGTTTATTATAATAAACTAAATGTTTTATTAAATTTAATAAAATAAAATTTAAAAAATTAATTAATTATTTTAATTTAACAATTAACTGTAACATTAACTAAAAACTATATGAGTATATAATTAAATAATTAATTTGTATATTTTTTAATATTTTTAATATTTTGAATTAAATAATTAAATAATTAATTTGTATATTTTTTAATATTTTTAATATTTTGAATTAAATAATTAAAAATTTGAAATAATTAAAAAATAAAAACTTGGATTGTCCAGGTCCGACCCGACATGGTTTCATCACAGCTGGGCATACAAGCCATGTCAGGCCTACTGTGATGAAGCCGTACTGAGCTAGGCACAACATGCCTACTGTATTGTATCGTGCCAGGCACGAGACGGTAGCTCGGTTGGGCCACCTAAAACCAGGCTGAGCCAAGCTGGCCCTGCCCATTTGACACCTCTATGCAAGATCTAAAAGTTCATACTAAGAGAAATGAAAATAAAGATATCATATTCATTACAAATTCAATATAAACTCAATATAACTTAAATATACTTTATTTTGAATAATACATAACAAAATCTTATAGATTGGAAAATTTTTATTGTGTCAGCTCACAAATTATGTGCTCTCATTAAAAATATAAAATAAAATAAAAAAAGAAAAAAAAATTTAGAAAAAGAAATTAATTAGTTTTTAATACCCACTTCAAATTAACATGTAAAGAGTTCAAGGTACCAAGATCAAAATGGTCACTCATCAATTTAAACTAGTTCAAACTATAAAATTGATGAGATAAATGTTATAAAAAAGATGAGAGATAAATTTAGAAAATATTATCTTTTACCAAATTAAGAAGAATAATAATAAAATAATTAATTAATATTCTCTCTTAGCTAACTTAAAAAATAATAAGAAACAAATTCAAAAAAAAAATCTCACTTAGCTCACTTAATAAGAATCATAGCTAAAAAACTAATCAATATTCATCTCTAGCTGACTTGGAGCGAATAACAGTAAAATATGAGATATAAATATCCTTCCATAAGCAGACTCGGTGAGAATAACAATACAAAATAATTCAGAAATATTCTCACACAACCAATTTAAAGAGAATAATAAATACAAAAACTCTAAATCAAAATAATCCGCATAACTAAATTAGAAGGAAAATAGAAGATGACAAATTTTCATCACGTGCATTTAGCCACTAAATTTCATCTACAAAGTATATCTGATATTGTGTCTGAAATATTTAGCCTTGAGCATGATTATTTATATCTTCTACATCTATTCTTGTCCCCAACGCCATAAAGTATTACATTAGGAACCTTGTGACTACCATTGTGAATATAAAGCCAAGAATTGAGAATTGACCAAAGGACCACCAAGTGAATTTTCAAAAAACATCCCACCATAAAAAGGTATGTAGATTCGGATCCATACTGATAATTTTGTGTTTGCATATCAACAGAGCAAAAAGAACCCCTGAGCCAGCTATGTCATGCAGAATAGTTGTCTAGCCTCTTTGATTAATCCAGAAAGAGGATGATCAATTTTCGAGTCCACCACAAATCTAGAAACTGCTTCACCCAAACAATCTACATACCTTTTAATTCATTACTTATTGGCCTTTGAGAATCTCAGTTTCCCACCCATTCATGATTGATAGAGCATCACCATCCTAGTGCAACCAACACCAAGCTTGATAGTTTGATTAATCAAGCTCTTGAGATCGGCAATAACATCACCTGAACAAACAATCTGGCCGATGACTTTGGCTGGAGGACAGGAAGGTTGATTTTCCATGGAATTTATTGCTGCAGGAAATGCAGCTATTACTCAATCTTCTGAAATTCTGGAATTGGTTTCTTATTGCAGTGGAAGGCACAGGATGACAAGCAACACAAGTAGCAGTTGACATTCAATCATGTATAATTCAGGGTGTTTTTGCAGGAGACACAAAATATTGAGCTGCTGACTCTACACTGAAATAACTCCTACGCCCTTGGGATCGACAAGGCTGCACTTACTGCAGCTTCTGGTTGGGTTGATGATTACATCTGCAAGCAGCCCCATGTCTGCAGAGGCCAGTTCTGACATATCAAGAACATGCAGGTTCTTCTAGCCACTGTGAAGAATAATCTGCAAAAGAGGAACAACTAGCAGTAGGAAAAATAATCCCAGACCCTGCAGAACTCCTAGATGATCCTGAAAACTTCCAAAATGAGGAACCCTTGTAAGCATCTTCAGTTACTTTATCAACATTTCCAGCAGAAGCAAAGATATGACCATGGATTCCAATTGCTTTACACCACTTCAATGGAAAATCAAAAGTAAAATCTGCAAAAGCATTAACAGATCGGATGGCCCAACTCCCCCTTATATTAAATTCCCATAATGTTGTCAGCTGCTCAAACTGCAAACCAGAGACAAATTCCCACCCAATAAGAACCTCTCTGGCAGTGGATTCATGCCCTCATGGGAACACACACAACACCAAAAGAAATCCCAAACTCTGAAGCTGAACGATAAAATCCAAGTGGAGAAGTTGTATGGTAGTAAGCGAAAAAATATTATGCAAAAAAGTTGCTCCATCTATCTCACTCTCTCCTACACATAAATTTCTGTTGACATAGTATTCAAAAATCGTGTAGCGAGCTGAATGAAATAGATATAATGAGTAATAACCTGCTCATGTATTGTAAGCTCATCTAGTTTCAAATCATTAAGTTGTGAAACAAGGTCATTAATTTGTATCATTTGGGTCAAATATAATGATAATGCTAACTCATATTATCTTGTATGCAGGGTTTCCAAAGGCATTTTCTAGGCGCGCCTTGATGCGCGCCTTAGGGCAAGGCGCAGAGAAAATATATTGAGGCATTTGTAAAAAAGCCAAAAACACTAAAGGCATACATTTTTTCAGTCAAGCATGTTCAAGGCGCACTTTGATCGCACCTTTCACACCTTGAAAAGGGATGCGTACGCTTGGGGAGATTATGTGGTCTTCAAAAAAAGAAAATAAAAAACCTAACTGCTAGACGGGAAAAAAAGAAAACGCAAACTATATTGGGGAGAAAACTGAAAGAATAAACCCTACCTCAAGCGGCGACTGCTCAATCATCTCGGCTTCATCTCCAGACTCTAGGCATCTCTTTATCCCATCTATCTTCAATCTTTCCCTCTCTTCATCTCTCCACCCCTTCCTCCCGAGTCCTTTTATCTCAAGCATAAAATTGTTTTGCGCTCTCCCTCTCTTCTATCTCTCCATCTCTTCTATCTCTCCATCACTCCCGAGCCTTTTCTTTCCCTTTCCCATCTCTCCACCCGAAAATATCCCTGCTCCTTTTGCTTCAACTCTCCACTTGAAAACTGAAACTGCCCCTGCTCTGTTTGCTACAACTCTCCGCCCGAAAACTGGCCTGCTCCTTTTGCTTATTTTTTTTTAATTAATTCAGAGGGGAGAAGATTGGACTTACCCTTGCCCCCAGCCCCCAGCCCCCTGCTCCACTCGCTCATTTTTTTTCAATTAAATTGGAGCTCATGTTTACTCTATTTTCTTCATCAATTTTTTTTAAATCTAACAGCCATTTAAACAAATTTTATTCTTAATTTTCTCTAAAAAATATTAGTTTTTAAAATTTAAACCAATAAAATTATGAATTTCATTTTTAAATTTCTTTCAATTATGTCTTGTTATTATTTTATAGTCAATTATATTGTTATATAGAAATGTAAATATTATTATTGGTGTATTTTTTTGAATGAGTACCTCCAATTCGAAAAATTCAAGAAAAGATTTTATGTGAAAATATGTTATTAAAGTTTCCGGGGAACAATATTTGAGATGTAAATTTTGCAATCAAAGATGCACAGGAGGGGTGAATAAACTCAAGCATCACTTAGCCGAAACACATCATGGTATGAAATTATGCCCCAAAGTTAGTGAAAATGTTAGATTGAAATACAAAGATGCATTGACCAATTTTAAGGATCAAAAAATGAAAAGAAATGAATTGCTCCAAGAAATTGGTATGGGTCCAACTTCAATACATGAGAGTGACTTGTCCAAAACAATTGGTACCTTAGGGAGTGGGAGTAGGAGTGAGAGTGGGAGTGGGGAACCTATTTCTAGGAGACCTATGAATAAATTTATCACTTCACAACCTCATCAAAGTATTTTGAATTTAATGTGAAAACAAGAATAAAAAAAGAAAATGTGTAGAAAAATTGGTAGATTTATGTATTCAAAAGGTCTCCTATTCAACACTGTGAATAATCCTTATTAGATTCCTATGATGGATGTTGTTGTAAATTTTAGGCCCAGATTTAAGCCTCCATCTATGCACGAATTGAGGACATGGATTCTTAGAGAAGAGGCGTATGACTTAAGTATTATTATGGATGATCATAAAAGAGCTTGAAAACAATATGGATATTCAATTATGTTAGATGGTTGGACATATGGAAAGACTAGGTGTCTTATCAATTTTTTGGTGAATAGTCCTACTGGCACTTAGTTTATGAAATCAATTGATATTTCTGATACAATAAAAAATAAGAAATTGATGTTCAAATATCTTGATAACGTGGTTGAAAAAATTGGAGAGGAGAATATTGTGCAAGTCATCACTGATAATGCCTCTAATTATGTGAATGCTAGAATAAGACTTATGAAAAAAAGAAGAAGATTATAGTGGACTCTTTGTGCTGCACATTGTATTGATTTGATGTTAGAGAATATTAGAAAGGTAAATATTCATGATACTACACTTGCTCGAGCTAGGCAAGTAGTGAAGCTCATATATGGGCATACTTGGGTTCTTAGCTTGATGAGAATATTTACAAAAAATCATGAACTTCTTCGTCCAGCAATTACACGGTTTATTACTTCATTTTTTATTCTTCAAAGCCTTTATAAGCAAAAGCAAGCTCTTATAGCAATGTTCTCCTCAGAAAAATGGTGTTCAAGCAAATGAGCTAAAAAGATAGAATGTGTGAAAGCTCGAAGTACAGTGTTATTTGATCCAAATTTTTGGCCTCATATTGCTTTTTGCATAAAAACTATTATTCCATTAGTTAGTATCTTGAGAGAGATTAATTCAGATGAAAGACTAGTCATGGATTATATTTATGAGCTGATGGATTCTACTAAGGAAAAGATTGCGTTTAATTGTGAGGGCGTGGAGAGAAAATATAACCCGATTTGGAGAAAAATTGATACAAGATGAACTCCACAATTTCATCAACCTTTACATGCAACAGGTTATTATCTTAATCATTAATTGCGATATACGGATAAATTCTCTAATGTTGATGAGGTGAGGAAGTGATTATTTGAATGCATGAATACGATGTTGGATTATCAAGAACGTTTAAAAGCTGGTATTCAGTTGGACTCATTTGATCAAACAATTGGTGAATTTGAGAGTCGTATTGTAATTAATTCTCGAACATTAAGAAGTTCTACAAGTTGGTAGATACGTTTTGGGGATTCAACACAAGAGTTGCAAAAGTTCGCTATTTGAGTCATTAGTCTTACTTGTAGTGCTTTGGGATGTGAAAGAAATTGGAGCACATTTGAATCGGTAATATTTCTATTTTTGTAAATATTTATACATATATTTCTATTTCAATGTTAGATAACTTTATTTTATTTTAATACATAAATTCCTTTATTTTATTATTTGTAGATACATACAAAAAAAATAAACTTGAACATCAAAGGTTAAATACTCTAGTGTATGTAAGGTATAACGCTAGATTGAAAGAATAAAGTCTACAAATGAAACAAAATATTGATCCGATTTTGGTAAAAGAGATTGATTCGGATGATGAGTGAATCGCGGAGAAAGAATATCTCCTCCTCTCTCTTGATCTTTATTGGCTTCAGGATGATGAGTTATTCACTATTGATGCTATTAGATTTGTGTCATCCGACTCCCAACAGACTCAAGCATTATCAGATCACATGATTTCTTCACGTTCTTACAAAAGGAAACATAATGAAACACCAAGTAAGTACTCAAAAATTGAAGTCATAAATTTGATTAAATTTAATAAATAACTTATAATATTTACACCTAATTAATAATTTATGCCGGGTACAAGTGGATGCAAAGGCAAAGAGAATGAGTTCAATTTGACATCAATTGATGAAAATGAAGATTTACATGAAATAGAAATATATGATAGTGGACATTTTTCTACTTTTGATACATTGGATGAGGATAATGATATCATTGGAGAGGAGAATTTAAATTGAAACAATTTATTCTAGTATTCTTATTTCATGACTTGGTTATGACTTTTTGTTAAAGTTTGAAACTATTAGTATGGTTGAATCTATTTTTTTATGAATTTGTTATGATTTTTTGTGAAAGTAATGAACTAGTACGTTTTTTTTAATAATTCTAAAGAATTGTTTTCATGTTTTTATTTATGTTATTTTATTTTATATTTTTTAAAATATTAATTAATTATATATTGTGAGCCTCAAAAAACTTACGCCTCAAAGCCTCGAGGCTAACGCCTCGCCTCGCCTCGCCTCATGAATACAAAAATGTATCGCCTCATTAATACAAAAATGTCTCAAATTACGCTTTCTCCTTTTAAAACTCTGCTTGTATGAAATGTAAAATGAGAATTAAAACTTACTTTAACCCGATAGATTATCATATGATGATTAAAAGACATGAGTCCATTAATAATCATTTTTCAATTCACCTCATTGTGACAGTTTATTTATCAGGTATTCAAACATCCATATAGAGATGCAATAAACAACGAATATAAGCGGAAAATAGGTCATGTTGGGCTGGCATGACACAGTTGTTTGTGGCCCACAGGGCTATCATACTGAGCCATGCTAGCCTAGTTTTGAAATCAAATCATGCCCAGCTGGCATGCCTCTGAAAGAGGACAGATTGCTTGCCACAGAAAGAGTCCGACCTCGCCTGAGTCAAGTCCAAGCTAGCTTGGTTCGGTGCAGGCTAGCCTGGGTTAGGTACAGGCTAGCCTGGGTTAGGTACAGGCTAGTCAGGGTCAGCACGTCAGGTATAGGCAAGCTTGGGTCTCGAGTCCAGGCTAGCATGGTTTGGTAACCTGAAACGAAAGAGTCCCAAACGAACTGGCATAGCAGAACCTGCTATGTCACATGTTTTGTGCCACGTGAGCCAGATACCCTGGCCTAGCAAGGCCCAAGTCATGCCATGGGTTGGTCCTCATCTATTTTAGGCAGGGTTCCAGCTGTGCCTGGGTCGGCTACCAAGCGAGTGTTGCGGGTGGTGCTCGGGCCAATAGAGCTGTCTGGCCCCTTTGCCACCTTTAATTATAAAGCAAACATAGTTAATGTATATACACTACGCACACTCAAGGATTTAAGTATTGGATTCAATGGATATATTGGTATTTAAATTGTATGGATATATCGGTGTATATTTTTACAAGAATATCAATCAAAGATATAAATATTTGTTATGACAGATATATTGATGTTTAGAATTAACGGATATTTCGGAAATATATCAGTTGATATATCAGAAATTTCCATCACTACGCACGCTTCACTAACACCACACCCATTGTGGATTCGATATGCACCAACCCTGCACCCATTGCGCACTCATTGTGCACCAACATTGCACCACTGCACACCAATATTGCACCCACAATGCACAATTAGGATTCACACACAATCACACAATGCACAATCATCTGCCACATACACATGCATGACACAACCTCTCTGTGCACACAGTGCATCATGCGCTTTGATATAGTGGACATACACGTGGTGGATGTTCGGTAGAGCTAGAGGCACATGTAAGTGCACTTTTTTCGCACACATACAGTGCACATACATGCACTATCACACGTGGGTGCATGCGTGCATTGTATCGTTACAGTACACAATTCATATTCTCTCTCTAGAAAACCAAGCGATTTTCTATGCCACCATGTAAAAAATCAAACTGTAAAATAATGATCCTCCAGCAGAAAGACACAAAAGTTCATGATGTACAAGAGAAACCTTAATATAATAGACCAAACAGATTGACACCATTCACATGTTGAATGCTCTCGTCTCTCATCTAAAATGGAATAAAATAAAAATAAAAAAATATAACAAATTGTAACCCACAACAATAACATTGCAGGTCAATCTCAACCTAACAAATGTGAACACCAAAACATCATAAGAATGCTGCTAGCTAAAAAAAGTGAGAAAATGTGGCATGCTAACGTAGATTCATACTACATGTGACCATTAATACAATGTGGAATACCTTCAAATGTTCACCTTCGGCAAAATCAAAGAAATCTTTCGCTACATTAAGCACAAGCTGGTCTAACTCTACCACCTGCAAAATAGTACCCCAAAAAAAAAATCAAAAATTATCTCACTGTTTTGATGCAGCGGAGATTGAGACATTGCACTAATTTCTTTTTAGGCTGCACTCTAAATGTGTGTGTGTGTGTGTGTGTGTGTGTGTGTGTGTGTGTTCTTGGAGATCTAATCCTTCTTTTCATAAGTATGAGTGTCCGTGTCAACATGCACACAACTCGATCAATTTTGGGTGCTGCCGAATTTCAAATTCAAGCTTGGGTCATTATGTCCTCAAATGGGATTTGAGCTCAGGGAAATATGTCCTCAGATTGTCTTTGCCAATTTGACAAACCCATTGGGCAGCCAAGGATCTCTAATACTTGAATACATATGAAACATACACTTGGACAAACAAAAACACATGTACACTTGGTACTCTATCCTGTCATTACCTCAATGTCCAAAAATGGCATACATCCACTAAGAAACATAGGCAACAAGCCTGCTCCAAGGCCAACTATAACAGCCTTGATCTGCAAAACCAGCTACTAAATTTCAACAGATCCAAGGGAGAAATCACGTCACATAAAACAAACGTATTCTTAAAACAAAAACAAAAAAGGATTGATCATTAAGAAAAGAACACGAATTTATTTTATTGTCTATTATAGATGACAATGGAGTGCCATTTCATAAACAAGCATTGAAGGAATAAACAAACCTTCCATAATACATATAAGATTAACTCAGATTTGAAAGCAGAACAGTGTGACAGTAGAATTAATCACCCATCTTATATGTTAACAAAAAAAATCAATAACTATAGGACATTCAAATTAAAACCACCCAAAACAATATCAAATGAAACTCTCCCAAATAACATTTTTAGTAAAGCCACTTGTAAATTATGTTCTCATCAAAAATACAATAAAAAGGTTGTAAACCACAACGCCTACCCTCAAGCCAGTACAAAAAAGTTTAGATGATAAAGCATGGAGAAAAGAAAGTTAAAACCACTTCTTCAATATCTTCATGAAAATGTTAAATTATGAATTTACTAATTGAATATAAATTATAGCAATAATCTTATCTTGAATTTTCTTGCTGAAAATAAATTTAATTTATACTTGTATGCTTTATTCGCTCGTAAAACACTAGATTAGAAATAATATATTTTATTATCTCACTATCAAAGTAAAAAATTGATTAAAAAGAATAATTAATTTATTTGAGAATTATATTTGATCCAAAATATATCATAAGTAATTATTACTAATACAATAAAATCTACATGGATGTGTACATCGGGCTGAGAGGCAAGAGCCCAGCCCACAACATCATTCGAATAAGCCATGTTGGACACTACACAACATGGGCAAGAGTTGTGACTGTATTGTGTGTGGGCCGACTCCAGGCACGACTTAGGCCATGCCAGAAAAAGAAAAATGGCCCACATATCAACACAATGCATTACACAAGCCATTCAACATGAACAACAGAAGTAGCATGGTGAGCCCCCATTGCATGTACATGTATGTGCTTTATTATTAAAAAAATAAGCACATGAAGCCTACATACCTCTTTAAATAATATTATATTAAATGAGGTGTATGATGTGAGTGTGCTCTATTTAAAAATAATTCATTACCTTCACAATGATCAACATCCAACATATTTGCCAATAGGACAACAATGCACATTGTTATCATGTTGGCAAAGTGATAGCTTACTAACACAAAAAAAAAAGATAAAAATATATAAATAAAATATAGTAGCCATCAGATTTCGTTCCAACAACTATTGGATCTACGTCCAAAGAAAAAAAAATATTATTTTAATTATAAAAATTATCTATAAATAAGAAGTTAATATTTATAATTTTTCACACTCAAATTATAATTAATTTTTTATCTATTTCTTATCTCTTTATTCTATGAAAATTTGATGATGTGAATATTATTTCATATAAAATATAATCGAATAAATTAATATTAATGGACAAGCTTTTTGATTGTAAGGTTATATACTTATATTAAGGACACATGATTTTTTATTTCAATTATTTTTTTCTGACATAAATTTACAATTTAAAAATAAATTTCTCAACCTCAAAATTGATAAAATTTAAAAAATATAATAATACTAATAAATATAAAGAAAATAAGATAAATATTAATTTAAATAATAATAATTCAATAGAAATATCCAAGACTATCTTATCTCACGGTCATAAGAATGCATCAGCCCCAACACCTAAAAACATAAGAATAGATAAGCATTCATAATATAATTCTACTTTAATATTATTAAAAATAAAAATTCTGAGTATCAAAATAAAATTTGACACAATATATATATTATAAAAAAATATACGTATAATGATAATAGTGGGATTAGATATCTTAGAAGATATATTTAGTAATACACAAAAAAAAATGAACTAGATTTCAAACTAACACAAATAAGTTGATAGATTATTGAATTTAGATATACTTTAGATTCAATGATCATATTTATTTATCATCATGAATTTACAAAAAAAAAAAAACATAATTAGCTTAATTAATAGTGAGAACCATTAGATATGATTCATTAGTAACAATTTTTCACGTTAGATAAATATTACACATAATAAATCTAATAATGCAATCTGACTCAAATTATTTTCTATGCTTTAGAACAAATATATAATACATAAATATATTAAGAATACTAATAAACTACAAGACTTTTATAGTGCATGTGCTAATATTCTACAGGTACTAGGCCACTAGTTAGGACCTAGACTAGCCTAAGGTAGGCCTCTTGCATCAAACAACTAACCTGGGCTCACTCGAGCCAGGCCAAGTGCAATACCAACCCAACATGGCCCCAACATGCCTAAATTCCCTTGTGGAGCATGCTAACATGACACAACACCTAACTTCCATACCACCTTGATAGCACAACACGACCATGAGGAAGCATTTTGGCCTGAATGGGCATAAAAAATAGAGTAGTTCCAACACATCATGAACCGATGGACACCTCTAACTCTACCTATGCATTATATATTAAAATAATCATATATATGTTATTTTTTAAAAGGCTAAATTACCTTCTATAGTAAATATGTAATCGATGCATGTTGGTGCTCAAGATATATCTTGTCTAGTAATAATTGGTTAATTTTCATATTATTCTTCATAAAGTGGTAATCAACATAAAAAATCATATCAAACAATGCATTAGTACTTTAGCTATTCGATGTAATAGCTAGAACACAACTCAAAAGACCAACCTCTATATAAATATCAACAATTTATCTTATCTATGACTAAAAAATCACACTTCTCAAGTAGGTTATCTCTATTCCATGATAATATTTAAGTATTTTAATTTTTTTTCATTTGGAGTTATGACAAAAAATATCAATTTCCTTTTTTGTATTGAATTAAATACATCAAATAATTTCAAAAACCAATTGCTAGTAAGATTATCCACAACAAATCAAAAACATACATTGTCATCAATTAATTATCTCATTTGTGATAAAAATCAAATACATCAAGTAATGAATTACTCATACTCAAATATCTAGATATTTTATCATAAGAAAAAAAAAATACAATTTATTCTACTTAATCACAATAAAAATATTTTTCAAAATTTTCAATTTTACTAATAAATATTAGTAAATAAAAAAATAAAATTATAATCAAATTGTATGAAAAGATAACCAATATAAATAAGACTTATAATGCAATTAGAAAAAATAAAATAAAATAAATGAAAAAAAACAAAGAACCATGTCATTGGCTAATACAATACTTAGTAAATATGAGAAAAAAATGAAAAAATAAGTACAATAATATGATTATTTGTTTATGTATCGACCATTAAAGAATCTAAAATAAAATGAATAATAAAATTATTAGTATCTAAAGAATAAGAAATTTTGATTATTTCATTAGATAGAATTTTAAAATACTCCTAAATGATTCTACTTGTCAATCAATTTCTCTCGATATTTTGAATTGCTCTAGGTCTCATCTTTAGAAATAATTCTCAACACCTCTTTCTCCTATATTCTTTCTTTATATAATATGTGCACTATACGTAAAATCTCACACATCTACATACTATCATCATATCCATGCTCCCAATTGACAATAACAATGAGTTGGTGTTACATAAAAAATCGACATTACTACATTATAATTATGTGTGTTTGTCGTGTGTATTTGTTGCACACAATTGTGCATGTCTGTTGAACACTACTTATAATTGTGCATGTCTATTGTACACATCTACTTCTTTTAATTGTGCGTGTCTGTTTCACACAATGCATTACTATGCGTTTAGGGTTTATGTGATGTGCATAAGGTTTTATGTGCACAATAAGTAGCAAAATGGCTCAATGAGAATAGCACGCCTTGGGTTTTCTTTATTTAGGCATCACCATAGGTCGCACATAGTGGGTGTGGGACCAAGGAAGAAAAGATTAAATAGCACTTTTTTTTTTGTATAAATTCCAACAAAATTGGTGCAATATCTTAGAATCTTGGAACTGTGTACGAAGTAAAGCAAGTTCAATTTTTTTATACAGAATCACTACAAATGATAGTTTTCATTATTCTGTACGGTCATAAATGATTATACAAGGCACGACAATATATGGCTACCATAAATTATTTGATTAACTGAATATCTTCATTTATCCTCATAGATCATATACCATTTCTGATAATCAACCAAAAAAAAAAAAAAAGTACACAACTTACCTCCATGCATTTTTGGGACGCAATGTGCCTTGTTCATGATCTCTCTCATAAAAAGCATAAGTTGCTGGTTTGTGAGCTTAAGAAAAATATTGATGTATTAACAAATTATTTATAATTACTGATGTATTATTGATGTATATTATTTATCAGAGTACCCTTCAGAAATATGTATCTGTTCCAAATACATGATACAAAATGAATATACTTACACAGTAATTAAAAAAATATTATCAGAGCACTCACTATGTTCACTACTAACAATTATATATGTTTACCAACACTATTAATATAGTGCATAAACAGAACTACAATGAGAAATAGAGATCCTTACGGTTTTTCCCATAGATACCATGCTTTCCAGATGAGAAGAAATCAACAACAGACCAGAAATGATTCCAATGTGGTAAGAACTAACTAGAAAACTATGGTCAACCTTCAACCAATTGCACAACCCTTAAGGACATCAAAGATCATAAAGTATCAAAAGATAAGCAAAAAGTGACAATAGAGAACATGGATAAGACATGTTGCATCAAGCTCATAATTAGCCAATCATACCTGCAACAGAAAAATGGGATTCTTCCAAAACCAGAGGGAATGGCATATTCTTTGCTACGTGTCCAATGAACAAAACAGCACCATGACTAAAAACTAACACTTATTCGACAAAACCATGAGGACTGTTTCCCCTAATTTTTCCCATGTTTTGAAAATTTAAAACAAATCAGATATGTAAATAGACAAATTCGATACAAATACATCACTCTCAGTTGGAACACAAACTCCTATGGATAAACCTCCATGAAAATAACAAAAAAAAAAATACAACATAAAAACTAAAAAAAGAAAAGATGTACTATCACTTAAAAGTATATAATTACATAAAATACATCGCATTAAATCTCAAAAAAAAAAGTTTAAAAGTTAAAACTATTTGAGCAAGAATAGTATTGAGATGGTTAATCATATAGAAAGTCTGCGTGTATTGAGAGTCAATCATTGGTAAGATTACAAATATCTTCAACCAAAAACGATTTGTCTCGGGTTCAAGACTCATCAGACAGTCTCTATAATTCTTAGAGATGAAGATGTCGATATATTAATTTCTCCTAGACAACACGTTAATCAGAAACTTTAATCACTAATTATGACCCCTAAATACTACCACTTAGTATGTGTGTTCAAATATTAAACACTACCATAGATAAAACAGAAACTTATAGATTACTATATGGCATTGTAAACATATCTACAACATAATCCATCACATGGACAAGTGATTTCTACGTAATTTGACATTTGTCTACACATAAAGGACCAAAAAAAATTCATCTATTAAATTAGATGATACTCACAATAAAATTTTATCAATAAAGAAATAACAACATTATTTAACATGAGTATGTAGAATAAAAGAGAAAAAGATATGAAATGATAATTGAATAAGATAGAATACACTCAGTAAAATAACAAACAAACATAAACTATAAATAAAAATAAAAACTGAAATAATTTACATATTTGATGTCTCATCATTCAAGAAAAAAATAATAAATACTAAAAAAATTACATCTCCCTCAAGTTAATAAGTAAATATCTAAAATATCAAGTTAAAATAAAACAAAAATAAGTTAAAACATACTCAAAGTATCTATGAATATGTTTGCAAGTTGATCTATGATAAAAAGATAAATTGTACCTATGATCACGTTCTAGAACTTTTCCTTAAAAATACATGTTATATTTCTATGTGTTTCTTTTATTAGTGATATACTAGATTTAAATTAATATATCTCAATACCGATTATCATAATAAAAATTTATGAAAAAAATAACCAAATATTTAATATCATCAAGTAAAAGTTTAAAACAAAAAAACTCAAAAGTAGTTGTAATCATTGATATATATTTTATCGCTACATTGGATCTAGATAAAAGTGTCAAACGAGCTGAGCAGGGCCGGGCCAGGCTGAGACATGGCACGGGATGACCTGTGCCCGTGCCTATGCAGTTCATGCCACGGCTCGTGCCGTGCCATGCCGAGGCCAACCGAGCCACGTGCCAGGCTAGGCACGGCCCAGTGCCAAGACCCATGGGCTGGGTATCTCGGCACGAGCCGAGATATGCCCCGACCCACACAGCCTGACACCCCCGACCCGAACCCAACTACCCAAGGTCTGATGGATCCGAAAGTTCCGTCAGGCCCAAACCTGACCCACATCCTTTTTCGACCCAAGTCCAAGGCCCGATTCCATTCCATTCAAGAAGCCAAAGCATCTAGAATGGGAACTGTTCGGGTCGGTTCAACGGTCGAACCAACCGAATGGTAAAAAAAAATTCAATCTAAACATTGAATTTTGCCTCCAACAGCTATGGAGCAAAATCTGACGACCCTAAGGATTCTACAAGTTTTTTAATTATTTAAAATTTTTAAAAATTAAAAAAAAAACACCTTTTAAAAAAATCTTTTATTAATCAATAAATCCCCCCAGCTCATTCTAATATTTATGTTTTTTAAAAATATAAATCTCTTGGCTCTTACACCGATACACATTAGTTTTAAACTTTATGTTGCTTATTATAATAAATAAACTTAAAATTTTATTAAATTTAATAAAATAAAAATTAAAATTTTAATTAATTATTTATTTATTTATTGTTAATAATTAACATTAACTAATTACTAAAAACTAGAAAAAAAATTTAAAGTATTAAAAATATATAAACATAAACTAATCTGAAAAAAAAATATAAATTTATTAAAAATTAAAAATCAGCCCGTAAGGATCAGAACTGGCTCATATGGACCAGAACTGGCTCATATGGACCAATACTGGCTCGTACCGGCCTGATCCAACATGATTTCTTCACCTAGCGAGCCAATGAGCCATGACAGACCTGACCTAAAGAAACCGTGTCATACCAAGCATGGCCCGGTTGGACCACCTAAAATGGGTTGGGCCTGCACAATCAGGCCAGTTTGACACATCTAGATCTAGAGACTAGAACTAGAAAAAGAGTTAGTATGTTCAAGTTCGAATCCACAGCATGACTCACTTTCAACAACCTTGACATGACATGGTATGCTATGACCATAATTATGAAAGGCGTGCCTAAAGCTCAGGCGCCACCACTCCCGGGAAAAACCCCTCGCTTCAGGCGAGGGGCAATTACGAAACCTACGCGTCTGTTATCAAACCGACGCATTTTTACGATTCTGACGCAGCTAACGGGGAGGAGAGAGAAGTTGGAAGCTGAGGACGAGGAGCACACCGTCGAGGCGCCGACAATACCTAAGGTAACATAATTTTATAATCTGTAATGGGGGGGGGGTGTTGGAAGCTGTGATGGGAGGGGGTTCAAAGTATAATTTTAATTATTTTAAATACAGTAACGAGAGGATACTTGGGTTAGAGGGTTTAAATATATTTTTTTTTATTTTAATTATTATTGTTTGTTTAATATATATGCAAAATAAAATAAACAAATAATTTATTTTAATTTTAAATATATGATTTTAAGAATAATAATAAATATGCAATATTAAAATATGAAATATATAAATATGAATATTTTTTATAGTATGTAATATTTAGTAATATATAATATGTAAGTATAATAGTTTTTGTAATATAATTTATTTTAAATAAATTAATATAATATGTAAATAATAAAAATATAATGGAAATTATATTATAGTATTGATGGAGAAAAAAAATTAGATTAAATTAATTTTGAAATAATATAAATTATTTAAAATGCATAATTTTTTTTCATGCAGAATTATACAATAAAATGAGTTGTAATGTTTGTAAAAATAATATTTGAGCATTTTTTTTATTTATCTAAATTTCTGTTAATGGATAATATTTGTATTTGTTTTTTTTTTCATGTCGTATCCTAGCCGTATCCGTATCCGAGTTTTTTAAAATTTATTGTGTCCTCGTATCTTGTCATGTCGTATCCCCGTGTCCGTATCCATGAAAAAAGCAAAGGAAATCATCATCAAAAACATTAATAGGAATGAAGAGAAGTATAGGGAAATCATGGAAATCATTGATAGGAGGTGGGAGGTTCAACTTCATCGACCTTTGCATTCAGCTGGGTATTTTTTGATTGATGGGAAGAATGGAAGATGAAGGTGTTGCAGAAGATGATTTAGTCTTTGAAGGTGATGATTTAACATGAGGTGATGTTGCAAGAGCTAGTGGAGCTGAGGAGCTTAGGGTTTATACAAGAGCTAGTGGAGCTGAGGAGCTTAGGGTTTATACAAGAGCTAAACCAAGAAAAACACAAATACCAACATCAAAATCAAAGTCAAGACCATCTAGCTCTAGACATACTCCTACTCTTGCTTTGATTGATGAAGATGAAGAGATGATCTATTCATCGGGAGAGGAAGATGAAGAAGAGGGAGAGTGGAAGATTGATGATGGGGATGATATTGATGAAGACTTTCTTGATTTAGATTTAGATGTAGATATATGAGTGTTTATTTTGTTTTAGAACTTTTAATATTTGTTATTTTGTTTTGAAACTTTGAATGTTTGGATGATGGAAGCACTATTAATATTTGATTTTTATCTTTGATGTTCTTTAGTTTATTATTAGATAAAAATTAAAGATTATATTTAATAAAATATATAAGTTTTATGTGTATTAGGCTGGATGCGCCTCAAATAAAAAAACTTGCACATCAAGTGCATCTTGCGCTTTAAGGCCCCAAAAGACTTTTGCGTCTCAGTGCACCTTGCGCCTTAAATAACTATGGTCATGACCCCCTGCATGATTGAGGTCGGGATCATGCCAATGGCACGACTCATGTCAAGCTAAGCCTACCCTTTAGGCCAGCATACTAAATTCAATTCACTTGGCATGACTGCCTACACAGCCTGAAACCAACCTAGTTCCAAATCAGCAAATGTAGCCCATGTGCCTTAATTTTAAAATTCCCAATTGGGAGGTGTGTGCCCTTCACATGCCTCTTTTAAATTAAAAATAATAACCAGTCCATTTGGACTCGTTATGATGTAAATCACATGGCCAATCATGTGCATTCGCTCGCATTGAAGAATTGTTTAATTTTAATAAAAAAAATTAATATATATATATATTAACTTTTAACAAATATATAAATAGATAATTTATGTTTTTTTCATTCTCCTCGACTCAAAATATCATATCTCTTCTCTCTCTAATTGTTAAGTTCTCTTTCTCTCTTATAAAATTCACTCAATTTCTCTTTGTAAATATCCATGTATTAGATTATATTGTTATAAGAGAATTCTTTTCATATATAATTAATTACACCCCATAATTGGTGATGATGTTTATTCTATCCGATGAATCATAATCCAAAAAATCATAGTAATGAGTTTATAAATTTATAAGATAGATGTTTCTTTTCTTTTTTTAAATTTTACATATCAAAAAATTACATATATTAATAAACTAAAAATCCTTTTCTAGACCTAATTAGAGATGCCCATTGAGCAAAGGCCAAATCTGGTGCACAACACATCTCAAAAAACTGTTGGGCATGGCATGGCACGGAGAGAAGTCATGCACCACTTATGTGCGGGTCTTCATAGAACACAATCCATGTCGTACCAGTCTGAACAAAATATCTTTATAATGATCATGTCATATATAAATATTTGTTCAAAATATCTAGGAAATACAAGATACAAAATATAATATTTAACATAATATTTAAAAATATTTTAATTAATAATATGATAATAAATATTTTTATGAGAACCATTAAAAATTATCCCTTGGTAAAAATTTTTCATGATAAGTATATGTGTCACAAAATATACTTAACAATACAAGCTAGATTAAAGTATATTAGAATATCTAGTAGACTATAATACTTTTATACGCTAAGTAAATCATTATGACTAAAAAGAATAAAATTTCAATTGGATATCAAACATCATTATAATTTTATACATCTTAAATTCAATTCATGTGTTGAATACCATTATGAAATATTAACTATGTAAATAATAAAATTAATAAAATAATAATTAACGAACCAAAATAAAAAATAAGATTTTTATTTTTAAAATTTATGAAAATCTTTTATAATGTCTAATATGTGTTTGTTGGTATACACTTATGACATGCATTGCATTTAGGTGCACACATAACATGAGTAATAGAGGTGTCAAACTGATCATGCAGTGTCAGCACGACCCTTTTTTTCAAGGCACGGTCATGCCACCGTGCCGCACCGTGCCTACAAAAGTGAAACAAAACCTAGGGTGTGAAAACACAACGGGTGGCCAACTTAATTGGCTGGCCAATTACAATCAATCACGTAAGCAACGTCTAGCTTATGTGACTGATTATTTTAAAAATATTAGACCACCTCATTGGGTAGTCACTCGGGCTTGTTGAGCATGACACCGAGCCAAGCACATGGGTCATGTCTAGCCCAACATGAGGCATGGCTCATGTCGGCCCAGCCCAACAAAGAATTGTACCATGAGGCGGCCTAACACAAGGTACGATTCTAGACCATTTCATGTTAGGCTAAGCACAACTAAACCGGGTCAAGCCAAGGATTGTGCCAGAGCTGCCCGGCCCATTTGACACCTCTAATGAGTAGTGCTTTAAACTAATATTAAAAACACTTAAATTTTCAATGACATGTTGTAACTCAGCTATGCTGCTCAATTTTATTGATTGGATGATATAACAAAAGCTCATTGACAAGAATATCTTGTCAACAAATATCTATAAGTATACATGTCATATAAGTAGTACAAAAAAATTATCCAAAGATCAATTCCACGATGATTATATCATCAGTTCGGTTAATCAACGGTAAGACAACAAAATTCTTGCAAATAAGATATTTATGAATTTTGATGTAATTCTTAGATCAATGTATTTTTTTTCATTTAATTTATATGATATATATTCAATTAGTTTGAATTATATTAGATTTAGATGCAAAACAAAGATTTAATTATTGTGTAGTGACCTTTTGTCCCAACATCATTTTAGATAATTATTACTATTTAACTCATCATAATTATTATTCCTTCATAGATATCTCGTCAATAGTTTACCATTGAGAAAAAATATTATTTCTATTCGAAAGTTATTTATAATCTTATATCTTTTAGGTAGCTTGTCAATTATCTTTGATAATTATTTCATATGTATATTCATATTTTTCAACCTCACGAATCATAGATACAAATAACTAAAATAATTTATAAATATTTGTAATTTCACATTCGTAAGTACCATACTCACATAATTAACATATAAGTTTCACAAATAAGAATCATACAAATTAAAATAACTCAAATAATTATCACTGCCTTATAAGTTACAATATACTCAAGCATATCGCATAGATTATATGTCATGATCCTCACCGGTAACAATGTAACACTCACACTAAAAATGAAACTCTTAATAGAATAATCTATAAAATATACACATCAATCTAGAACTAATTCTTCTAAAATAAATACATTGAATTGGCATGTAAAGTTATTCATACTTTTGACTTTGTGCGTATCATACTCACAATAATTAACATGCTCAAATTTTGAGCTTGAACATATATATTTATCTTGTACATCATAATCAGAAAAGTTTTCACTTCCTTTCGATCATATATACGAGTAAGTCTCTTAGCTTACATATCATCTTTCACTATGATAACTCGCACAAACACACCAATAATCAAATCTCTAATTTAACTATTTAATCAATACATTCATTAGTTTCTATTCACGATATAACTTAAACATATTTATTAATGTCAAGATTATTTATACATCGTATAAATAAAATTACATAAATCATAGATTATAGGATATTTTATTAAATTAGAAAGTCATACTATCAACTCTAGGATTTAACTTATGTTTTGGTCATTCTAAGTCCAATCATGGCTCGAGCACGAGAGAAGGAACAACTCAAAATAATAAGATTAGGCCCGACATGACATGATCCAGAACCATGATTGGACCATAATAATGCCAACTAGTGGCATGACTCTTGTTGTGCTAAACCGAGGCCAACCATATTTCATACTAGTTCAAGCAGGACATACATGTCTGGCCCATTGGCATGGTCCACAAGCACGAGGACAGAGCATGGGCCATGAGTCATGGTATCACGTTTTTTATAAAAAAAAAATGTCTAGCATCCCCTTGGCTATTGCTCTCTATGCTTATATAATGAGTCCCAACAACGAAAGCAACAAATTATGCCTATCACTTTCATTGTCTATAAAAAAATAAAAACATTTAGTTTTTATTTCTATTATTTGTAGTTGTTGAATTTGATTCTAATGATTATTGAGCACAAATTAGACAGCTATTAGACTTCTACTCATTTTAAATATTAGAAAAATTCAAAAAATATATATTAATTTAATATAAAATTTTTTTATAAATATAAAATAGCAATTTTTTAATAATCATCAAATTTATTTTATCTTCTTTCATCTTCTCTTTTTCCTTTTCTATTTTTCTAATTTATAATTCCTCCCTCTCATCTTCTCTACTCTGTTATGTTGTCAATTCTAGGTTATAGGCTTACTAATTTAGAAAAAAAGATGGACTATGACTAATTCTCAAATAAAATTATGTTGTTATAGTACACATTAATTTTTTATTTTTTAATTTGTATTATAACAAATAGTATATAAGAATATAAAAGTATAAAATATTTTAAATTTAAAATTATAAAAAAATAAAAAAAAACAAATATTAATTTTAATGATATTGATTTTAATTTAGATAAAAATTATAATGACAGTCTGACGAAAATAATCAAGACTGAGACTAAGTTCTCTTCAATAGTCTTGATCAATTTTCCTAAAAACATAAAATTAGATGAAATTTAAAAGTATGAAATTAGTTTAGCATAATAAAAGAAATCAAATAGTTTTGAAAAAGAATAAGCATAGTTAATATATTGTAAAGAAATATATATATGTATATATATATATATAGGAGTAATGGTAATATTGTTCGCCTTATTATTTTTAATTCAGATTACGTTTAGAGTAGAGGTGTAAACCATGCCGGGCCTGCCAGCCCGGCACGAAAAAAAACCATGCCCGGGCCCGTACAGTGCTCGGGTTAGGCACGTGCCGTGCCATGCCTGACCCGGCAAGGTTTGGCCCGTGGCACGGCACACCGGGACAGGTTCGTCCCGTGCCTGTGTCACTCGAGCCTACTGCCTACAGGGCACAGGCTACCCCACAAAAGACCCACGCCCCTCCCGCAAAAAAGACCGCGGGTCGGGTCTGATGGGACCCGACCCACGGTACCACTTCCACGAGGCCCGAACCGACCAAGATCCCTCAACGGGAAAAAAAATAATAATAATAAAATATATTTCCAGCCGTTGGATCTCGCCTCCAACGGCTAGGGGCAGAATCCAACGGTCCTCATGATTCTGCCCCCTAAAAAATTAAAAAAAATTCAAAAAAATAAAAAAAAATATTTTTTTTATAAAAAATTAATATCTTTAATCTATAAATTCTACTCTCATCCCTTTAACATTTATGTTTTTCAAAAACATAAATTCTCTCAAATCGTTCTATTTCTCTCTCAAAAATCTTGCTTCTCTCTCTCGGGCCTCGGGATTTTGGCATTCGGTTTGGATTTTTGTGAATCTCAACTTGAGATTTGAACATTAGAGTTTGACTGCGGTGCACCGTGCATGTGACCGACCTCACTGCTTTTACCGGGTAATTTATTTTACGGTTTGTTTAACTCTCTCTCTATAGTTTCACTCTCTATACCAAAATTAAGAAAAATTAAAATCAGTCATCTAGTCTTTATTAAACTATTCTTAGAAACAAAAATCATAAAAAATGACAAATACAACTGAAACAAATTTAAATTTAGAAAATAAAAATATTACACAGAGGTCTGAGGCTGCTGAAACTTTGGTTTCTCCAGTCATCTCAACCCAAACTTCTAAAAAATAAAAAACTAGGAGGACTTCTGTAGTTTGGACTCATTTTAATATAATAACACAAAAAAATGTTAGGGGTAAGGAACAAGAAATGGCACGGTACAAATATTGTATGTGACTTTTAACATGTAAGAGTTCGTTTGGGACTGGGCACCTTAAGAGGCATGCCGAATTATGCACTAAAAAACATGGACCATTAGATCCTAGGCAAACCCAACTTTGCACTGCATTTTTTGAGACTGGATCGAGTCCAGTCTCAAAGTTTACTCCCTTCATATACTCCAGCGAATTGGGTAGGGACGGCATGGCCAGACTTATCACATTGATGGGTCTTCCGATCAGATTTTTGGAAGATCCAAGGGTAGTGCGCATCATGCAGACATATTTTCAGCCTGCCTATCATAGGATTCCTAGATCCACATCTAGGAATGACATACTAAAGATATATAAGTTAGAAAAACAAAAAATAATTAATGAATTTATGGCATATAGTGGAGTGGTGTCCGTGACTTCCGATATCTGGACAAGTCACGATGAATCTTCTTATGCATGTCTCACCAGCCACTATGTAGATTCTAACTAGACAATCAATAAAAAAAATTTAGGATTCTCTGAGATTCTTCATCCTCATGATGACCCGGCCATTTTTGAGTGTATGATGAAAATCTTTAGGGAATATAAAATTCAAAATAAAATTTTTAGTATCACATTTGATACCACATCTAATAATGGAGTAGCGATCAACATGTTTGTTAGGAATATTAGAGACGCATCATTAGGAGAGATCTTTCATGTCAGATGTATGTGTCACGTGATTAACCTAATTGTTCAAGCGGGTATGAAGGTGTGTTCCCCCGCGTTGGATAATATACGTAATACACTAAAATATATTCGCACTCCTCGCAGACAACAAGAATTTGGTAGTCTATGTTTGTCTGTGAATCTTAAGAAGAAGAAATTCTAATCAGATGTGAGACATCGTTGGAATTACACGTACCTGATGTTGGAATCATGTGTTGGATACGAACACGTGATATCTGATTACGTCAATAGCAAGAGTGACGAACTTATTATTGACAATATTGACTGGGCTTCAGGAATTTCATTTATGAAATTCCTGAAGATTTTTTATGACACGACGGACATGTGTCCGTCGGTTTATACGCCCACCACTTGCATTGCACTCCGGTGCATATGCAACATTAGTAGTATGTTTAGGAAGTATCGAGCTGACCCGACACTTAGCCATATGGTTGCAGAGATGGAAACCAAGTACTTGAAGTACTGGTCCACCGTTTCATCTCTTTATTGTCTCGCTGCATGCATGGACCCTAGGGTTAAGGTGGAAGGGGTAGAAAACACTGACTTATATTTCCTCGTGCATGAACATGGAAGACCCACCTAAATAGTTCATTCACGAGAAATTGACTGACCTTTTCACATACTACGATACTAGGTATGGTGGTGATAGTAGTAAGACTGTGATTACGGACATTGATAGCTTATTCGGAGATGATTTTTCCATTCAGCTAGCGAGGGAGAAACGTAGGGGTGGACCATCACATAAAAGCGACCTGTCTCGGTACTTAGATACTGATTACTGCTCAATCCTATCACATTCTGATACTAAGAATCTTAATTTATTACAGTGGTGAAAATCATGAGTCCACCTTTCCCGTACTATCTAGGATGGCACGGGATTACTGACTCCTCCGGTGTCGAGCATAGCATCAGAATCTGCTTTTTCTGTTGCAGTGAACATGATTTTGGATAGGAGATCAAGATTACGTCTAGATATTGTTGAGGTCTTGGCTTGTTTGAAGGATTGGAAAGATTCGAGGTTTAGCATCCATGATCGTGCTGGGGCTGAGACTGGGACAAGGACTGCAGTCGCATCCACTGTGATAACGGAGAAGTTTATTACTGATGATGATGATCCATATGATACTAATCTTGATGTTGCGGCTGATGATTCTCATGATATGTCGATTGACGATTGATGATGATCTATTATTTTTTGTTTTCGATGTTTTTTTTATTGATTGTACGCTTTGTTTGTACGTTGTGTTGAAACTGTAATTTGTTTGGTTCGGACATTCGGTTTCAAATGGATGATTGATAATTTTTCATTTGTGTTGTTTATGTTTTTTTTAATATTTATTTTTACTAACATAATGTATTGATTTATTTTTTTTTTAATTTTTCTTTTAAAAAATTAACAACTTTATTATATAATTAATAATTATAATAAAATTTAAACTAAGTTGATATCACAAAAAAAAAATTTTAACTTTGTTTTTTTAATAAATTTTTAATTTTAATATTTTTAAAATTATAAATATATAATACTATACAATATCTAAAATTTTAAATATATTTTAATATTTTTCAAAAAAAAATTTCTGTCCCGAATGGCCTGGCCTGGCCCTATGGGCCAGGCCATGCCCGAGCGAGCCCAGCACGGCACGGCATGGCTTGCCGTGCCTTCGGGCCGTGCCGAGCTCGACTTTTTTAAATCGTGCCAGTCCGGGCACAACATGGTACAGTAACCGTGCCGTGCCCGACCCGGCACGAAAGCACGCTCATGCTCCAAAAAAATGGGCCGGCCCGGCCCGTTTGACACCTCTAGTTTAGAGGTGTCAAATGAACTGGGCAATCAAGGTCGAACACAAGGCATGGCTTGGCTGAGTCGTGCATGGCCTGACATGGCACGATCCAGACATATGCCTAGACCCATGCCAAACTGGCTCTCAACATGGTTTGTGTCATGCCGTGCAGAGCTCTCCCATGCCTCATATCGGGTTAGGCATGACCTAATTGTCTAGCCCGAAAGCATGGTTTATCAGCACGACCCAAACCATGCCTCGGATCTCGGGCCGGGTTTGGGCGTGGTCCGAACCCAACAACTTGAACATCCGCCCGTGACACATGACCATAAGCCATCGGACTCAGTTTGAGCCCAAGCTCATAAGCCAAAGCTTCTGGAACCATTGGGTTGAACCAACCCAACAGTCAAAAAAAATTCAAAAAATAGTATTTTTCAGCCGTTAGATTTGACCCCAACATCTAGGGATAGAAATCCAAGATCTATTCATATTCTCATTCTCTCTCTCGTATCATTTATTTTTCTCTCTCCTTTCGGGACTCAAATGCAGACTATAGTGCCGACATCAATTATTGTACATCACACATCATCAAGCAAATGAGATTTTATTTTTACCAGTATTATTTTTAAAATTTTATATAGTTTTTTTTTTAATTAATAGTTTAATATAATATAATATTTAATTTAAAAATATAATTTAGAATATAATTAATAAACTAATAAAAAATAAAAATAACAAATAGTAATTTTAATGACTATAATAAAATTAACATTAAAATAAACATAAAAAATTTCAACATGGATAACAATAATCTCATGAAAAAGTATGAGACCGCCAAAATTTTGTTTTTCCCGTAGCATCAACCCAAACATTTAAAAAAAAACTAGAAAAAAATCAATAGTTTGGACTCACTTTAATATTATACAAAATAAAAATGATAGAGATTCCGATGAAAAATCGACACAATGTAAATATTAAAAAATATATATTAACATGTATGAATTCATGTTAGACTGAACACCTCAAGAAGCATGCCGAATAATATACCAAAAAATATGATAAATTAGATCCTAAACAAATCCAACTTAGTGGTGGAGTCTTTAAGGTTGGATCTAATTCAGCTTCTATGTTAGCTCATTCATATACTGCAACAAATTAAAGAGAAAAAACATGGTCAAACTAATCATCACGATGAGTCTTCTGATTAGATTTTCAAAGAATCTAAGAGTTATTAGTATCATGTAGACTTATTTTTAGTCTGTATATCGTAGGATTCTTAGGTCCGCATCTAGGAACAATATACTTAAATATTATAACTTAGAAAAAATAATAATAATTAATAAATTTAAAAAATATAGTAGCATGATATCCGTGATATCCAATATCTAAACTAATCATGATAATACGTCTTATGCATGTCTAACTATCCATTATGTAGATTCTAAATGGATACTAAATAAAAAAAATATTAGGATTCTCAGAGATTCTCAATCTTAATGATAGTCCAACTATTCATTAGTAAAAGATGAGAATCTTTAAAGAATATAATATTTAAAATATTATATATAATATCACATTCGATAATGCATCTAATAATAAAATAATCATTAACATATTTATTATAATTATTAGAGATAAATCATTAGGAAAGATTTTCTACGTTAAATATATGTTTCAAGTAATTAATCTCATAGTACAAATAGAAATGAAGCTTTATTCCCCCATTTTAAAAAATATAAATAACTTACTAAAATTTCTTCGTACGCCTTGCAGACAACAAAAGTTTGGTAGTCTTTATTTGTATGCAAGTTTAAAAAAAATTCCAATCGGATATGATACACCATTGAAATTACTCATACAACATACCTTATGTTGGAGTCATGTGTTGAATATGAACACATAAAATCCGATTATGTCAAAAATAAGAATAATAAAATTATTATTGACGACACTAACTAGGCTAAAGGATTTTCATTTTTGAAATTCTTATAGATTTTTTATGACATGACAAATATGTATTTGTCAGTTTATACTATTACAACTTACATCACACTCAGATGCATATACAGCATTAGTAGCATATTTAAGAAATTTAAAGATGGCTCGATATTTAGTGACATAGCTCTTGAGATGAAAATCAAATACTTAAAGTATTGGTTCATCATTTTATCTCTTTATTATCTAGTTGCTTTCATGGACCTTAAGGTTAAAGCCAAAGAAATATATAATATTTTGACATAGATATTCTCGTGCATGAACCAGTAACACCAACCTGAACAGTTTATTCAAAAGAAATTAACTGAGCAATATATATATTATGATACTATATATGATAGTAGTATTAGTCAGACTTTGAATACAGACATAAATATTATATTCAGAGATAATAACTCTTTTATTCAATTAGCGAGTGAGAAACGACGAGGTGGATCATGAGATAGGAATAAATTATCTCGGTACTTAATTATCAATTACTATTCAATCTTATTACATACAAATAACAAGAATCTTAATATTTTAGAGTTGTGAAAATAATATGATTTCATCTATCTCATGTTATCTAAAATGATACATAATTTACTGACTCCTCTAATGTTGAGCATAACATTAGAGTCTATTTTTTCTATTGTAGTGAATATGATTTTAGATAAGAAATCAAGATTATGACCAGATATTATTGAACCATTAGCATGCATAAAGGATTATAAGAATTCAAACTTAGGTATCCATGATCGTATTGTAACTATAGCAAGAGCTAAAGAGTTAGTGGCTGAAAATAATTCATAAGATTTTGATGATGACTGAGATTGAGCCTACTGCTTATGGTCTATCGCTAGTGATAACATCATATGCTTATGAAATTAATTTTTGATTTTAGATTGTCTATTAATTTTTATCATTTAAGCTTACTATTTATATTGTTATTTTATTCTTTATTTATTTAGATGCTTATGAGATTTATGTTGATATTTGATATATAATTTTTTATCTTTTGAGCTTGCTTTGTATTTTATAATTCGCACTTGTATTATATTACAAAAATAAAATGATTAAAATTTATAATATTTATATTATGTTATTTTTGAGTTGTAAGTTATGAATTATGACTTGTGACTTGTGATTATAATTTTATTTTTTTTTGTATTAATTTATTAAAAAAATTAATTAATTTAGTATTAAAATTTATAATATTTAGAAGTTGAGGATGCCAGTTTCGAATAGGCCAAAATAAAACATCCCGACATGTCCCGACACCACCCGGCATATTCCGACACATCCCAGCATGTTCCGACACGTCCCGACATGACCAGGCACCACCCGACATGACCAGCCCGAATCTGTCAAACTCAGGCTAGTCGGGTCGTGCCATGCCTACCCTTTTTGAGTCGTGTCATACCTGGCACGGCACAATGACCAATGGGAGCCATCAATAAATGGGTAGTATTGGTCCATCCCGACCTATCTGACACCTCTAGTTATGTTATACATTATATTTATAATTATATGTTCATGAGTTATTTGTTACAATATATGTTATTTAGTTTTTTTAAAGTTTATAATTCAATTTTTTGGATTATATTTTTTTCCCATATAATATCTTAACTTAAGTCAACTATAAAATATGTTTTTTAATTATTGATTTAATTCATTTAAATTTATATTGTATTATAATTTTTAATATTATTATTTTAATATTTAATATTTCTAATAAATATAAAATTAATATTTCAAAAAATATTTAATTGGGCCTTTCGGCTGCCAATAACCAATACGATCCGGTGTGACTCAAAATAGAGCCAAGAAGACTCGACATGATAGTGACCAATTAAGAGCTAATCATGTCATGTTGGGACTCAAAATGAACATGTCGGCACGACAAGCCATAAGAACTCATCTCATGTTGTGTTAGGCTCGACATGGTGGCCCGACCAAGTCTCAAATATCATTTCACTTAGTTGAATTTGTTTGGAATCTAATACACTATATTTTTTGGCACATTATATCAATTTTTCTCACATCTCAAATTATTATTCTTAATAATCTTAAAATAAGTTTATACAAAGAATGTTCATTTATTTTTATGTTGTTTAGGTGTAAAATCAATATATTGCTAAGAGATAACTCAGTCTTGGATCAAGCACAAAAGCATGCCTTAGGCCTGGTCATGCTGATTATACTCAGATAGAAACTAACTTAACACAACTCATTGTAGCTCGGCATGACCGAATGCTTTAGTCATACCATCGAATCATGCCAGACATACCTTCCGAGAAGCCATGCCAATAAGGCACACCCCAAAGGTAAGAACCATGTCATTTCGACACAACATAATGGCCTAGTTGGACCTTAAAAAGTCAAGTAATACCAGCCTGACATGACATGGTGGATACCTCTACAAAATTTTTAACAAAGTCAAAAATATAAAATTAATATAGTCAACCACGAGTAATTGGAATAAGTATTAATTAATAATGATAATAATGATATATATACATGATAACAAAGTAATATCCTAAAAAAAACTCTAGCATTTATGTGTGAGTGAGATTTATTATAATTGTACGTGTGCATTGCACCAGCACAATGCACATAATGCACACAATCACTATGTACCATCATTTGAAGCTATCACACACCCACTATGTGTGACAGAGCATTGACTCTCATTATCTCAATACTATGAAGAAATAACAGACATGTTTTTTGTAATGGTTGCAGCCAAATTTTGAGGTAACAGATTTATCTAGGAACCCTAGTTTAGGGTAAACAATATTGACATAAAATAGAATTTGGAAAATTCCTATTTTGGACAAAAAACCTAATGCGTATCAACCAATTTTTGATAGAAAATAGGATTGTGAGAAACCATAATTTGGAGAGAAAATATAATTCATGGGCAGCCAATAGGACATAAGCTAAGGTTTGGGAAACCCCTAATTTAGTGTATTCTGTTTTTAAATTGTGTATTAAACATGAAGAGGTATTGTCACGTGAAATATAAATAGGAAGAGTAATACTTTCAAATAAAAAACTAAAAATTTTACACACTATTGAAAAAATAATCTAACTCATTTATTGTTGATAAAATCCTTACAGAATTTATTATCATGATATTTAAAAGAGATGAGTATACAAACTCATTTCAAATCTAAAAGTAGACACTTCATTTTCTTTATGTATCACTAATTTTGTCACTCAAATTCTATTCAAACTCATTTATTATTGATATAAAAATTAATACTCAATTCATGAGTTATCATTGCTAAGTTTCTATCATTTTCTCTTGTTCTGAAATATTATGGTAATAAATAAAAAATCTTCTAAAACTATTACATATAATATTATTCAAGTCAATTATTTATTTTTTAATTATATTATGATTATTCATAATTATCTTCTTAATATACTTTCAACGAAGATGTTAACTAGGATGAGTAACCCCAGCCCATGTGATTAAACATTGTGAATTATATATATTTTGTCCTACATAAATGAAAATAAAAAAAAATATTATAATTTCATAAAATATATCAACCTCATGATACTACTTCCATTTATGCGTATTTGTTGAAGGATTTTATGTAATATGAGATTTAAAACAAAATTTTTAATATTATATTTAATAATTTTTAAAATAATATTGTAATAATAAATATATTTGTGAGAACTATTAGAGACAAGTCCACAGTTAAGATTTTTCATACTAGGTATATATATCACATAATTAACTTATTAATTCAAATAAAAAAAATCCTCATTAGAATATATACGAAAATCACTAACAAACATTAAGATACTTAATAAATTATAAAAATTTTATAATGTATGTAAGTCAATAAGCATACAAAAGATAAAATTTCAACTAGGTGTCAGACACTATTGAAATGATACATATATTATGTTAAATTCAATTATTTATTACCAGCATGTAATATCTAACTATATTAATAAAAAAACTTTTGAAATTATAATTAAAAAATTAGATTAGAATGTAAGAATTTTATTTTTTAAAATTTCTTAAGACCTTTTATAATATTACAAATATGTCCTCATCTTGTATTGAGTTCATCTTTTAACAATTATAATCATTAGACAAATTTTAGTGACATAGCTATAGAGATTAAAATATATTTAAATTTTTAGTTATTTATTTTATCTCTTTATTGTTGGACAACCCTATACTATAGTATTGGTGTTTGCTTTTTTTGTTATTATAAATATAATTTTAAGTACAATAATTACTAACCAAATATCAATAAAGTATTGTTCAACTCAAAAGACTGAAAAAATTCAAATGAAGCTTTAAGATAAAATAAAAAAAAATATAAATAAATATGACGTACACAAAAAAAAAGATACCGAGATTTTGAGGTGTGACGATATGAAACATACATATCGAAATTAGTTTGTCGTGCCGCATATATTTATTCAGTGTTTTATTTTATTAAAATTAAATTTTTATAATGAGGCATTTGTGTTTTTTTTTTTAATATTTGAGTTTATATTATATTTTTTTTATTAATTGGTATTCAGTAAACATATTTACAGTATATTTTACATTTAATTTTAAAACAATATACACACACACACACACACATATTATTTTAAAATTAATTCTTATTAATTGTTGCCTGCAGTGTAGTAGGCCAGTAGTGCAGTGCAGCTGGCCAGCTGCAGCTAGAACTACCAGCCACAGTCTGCTGGTGGCAGGACCAGACCAAGCCAGGGATGCAGCCTGCTGACTGTCGCAGTTAAACCAGGTTAGTATGGTATACACACATGCCGAGGTAGACACTAAATCGAGCATGACCTGGTCGTGGCAGTTTTATCGGTCATGAGTCCAACCCTGCATGGCTCAATATCGCCAAATGCCTCGGCCGAGTCAAAGGGCCATGCCAAGCATGTCTCCCTCAGTCCCATGTCGGCACGTCATGACTCAGAATGAGAAACCATATGTCTCTAGCAGGGTGGCCCGATCTAGCCTCCAAAATTCATGTCATATCAACCCGTTATGACCAACTTGACCCATCTACTCTTACGAGAAGATTTACTTTTAAATTTTGAGTGTGTTCAATCATTTACTTATACATTCTCAACTTAATAATTCATCACTAACCAAGTTTAGAATATTATATCTTATTCTTAAAAATATTTTTATTTTATAATATGAGATATGTTAGTTAAAAAAGTATATCAGAATTTCATATCATACATGTCAGCCTAAAGTAAGTAGAAACTCTTTCAATACGATACACTCAGACATGAAAAAATAATAGAGGTCATACATGATAAGGCTTCGGATATTTGATCATCAGTATTGATGACTACTCATGGTATATATGTGTATTTTTTTTTCCTCATAGATCACAGAAATTTTTTATTTTTTATATTTTTTATAAAATAATCAAAAAATAATTTTATAAAATATTAAAAAATATGAAATTATCAAACACAAATTTACTAAATCTTATAAAATTTCTAAAGTTTAATCTATCTGGATAAAAATAATATTAATATGATTGATCACCTGTGAATTTCTTGTGTTACACACATTTTAAAAAATTATGACTTTGTATGATAACAGACACATTTGTATAAGGATAATATATATCAAGTTTAAGACTTATCAGATTTAATCCCTCTAATTTTTAGGAATAAGTTTATTAAAATATTAGCATCTCCGATGCTAAAACAAGAATCTTATGTACTTAGTATGATCTTCCTCTTTATAAAAATATTAAAAAATAAAAAAAATAATATTTTAAATTATATATCAAACAAATTTATTATTTATTATATGAATATAGAATTATACATCAAAATTCATATTTTAACAAACTTATCCCCAAAAATGAGAGAGATTGTATCTAATAAGTCTAAAACCTAATGTATATTATTTGTACAAGGAAATTATACAAAGACATAATTTTTAATATGTGTATGTAACATAAAAAATTCACAGGTAATCAATCATATTAATATTATTTTTGGGGATAAGTTTGTTAAAATATTAGCATCTCCCACGCTAAAACAAGAATCTTATGTACTTGGTATAGAGGTGTCTAACAAACGTGCCGGCTCGGCCCATTTTTTTCAGGCCTGACCGTGCTTTTGTGCCGGGTCAGGCACGGCACGGTTACTGTACAATGACGTGTCTGGCCCGGCACGGTTACTGTACCATGACGTGCCTGGCACGGCATGGTTTTGTGAAGTTCAGCCCTACACAAGCCCATGGCACGATGCTCCGGGGTTCGGCATGGTTTTGTGGAGTTGGTATGATCTTCATCTTTACAAAAACATTAAAAAATAAAAAAAATAATATTTTAAAATATATATCAAACAAATTCATTATTTATTATATGAACATAAAATTATACATCAAAATTCATATGCTAACACACCCCACAAAATGCATTATCATTTATGATGGACATTCTGAAGTGTTCTCTTATACTATAAATGCATTATGATTTCATATATTTTTATATATTTTTATTAAAGTAATTTTCTGTGTATGATTGCATAAATATTAAAGTATTAGATTTCATAAAAACTCTAAAGCTAAAATTATTTCAACAATAACGGTATTTAATTAATTGATCACCTATAAATTTCTTATATTATAAATATATATTAAAAATCATATCTTTGTGAAATAACAAGTACCTTCATCAAAAATAGATAAATATCAAGTTTGATATTCATCAAATGCAGTCACTAAGTTTCAAATATAAGATTGTTGAGATATTAACTCTTGACATACCTCATGCTAAAATTAAAGCCTTGTGCACTAAGTATGACGATCTACTTATCTTGTATTTAGACTAGGTAATAGAGTATCCATTATGATTGGGTGCCACAATCATATGTGTGTGTGTGTGTGTGTGTGTGTGTGTTCAAGTTTTTTTTGGAATTATTTGATGCATATTTTTTTTTTTCACTTTAATAATATGCAAGTAGAATTATTGAATAATATTTGTTAATTATTAGTTTTATTTATGACTAGTGTAACTTATATTTTTTAACACACTTTTTGCTCATGTCATTAGATATTCAAATATACTTATTGATTAATATGTTTCCTTGGTTGGATTAAGAATTAAAATTTTAAATTAACATTTAGATTTGTGGAATCTTTGATCATTCATTTTTGTTCACGATATAATGTAGCTCAAAAAAAAAACTTGCAGACAAGAATACATATTTGGATGTTATTAAACTACTTAATTGAACAAGTACACGCATATCAATTTATCCCATCACCATTAGTGATTTCACTAATATAATTGCTAGTAGATCATGTTTTCACATGCATGAAAATAATATTATATTCTTTAAATTCACAATCATTCATTCACATCATTGATGGTGGAGGATCATGTTTTCACTGGAGTGCATGAGTGGACAGTATGAGCATCAGTCCAATGGAAGAACCAGTTTTTGGGGAGTGTAAGAGTAATGGTTCTCGTGACTGTAGCATTTCCCAAACTGTAATGGACCATGATTGAGTCATTACGTGAGAAGCTGGAGTCAAGTTGACCATTGTGTCAAATGACATAATGGCGCCTGGCCCAGTTGACATGGGTGATCCATTCACTGAGGGTGATAAAAAACGTGTTGGTTCAGCCCAGTTTTTCCACATGGGAGAGCCCAAACTCAATTAAGCCATGGGTATTTTTGCTCAAAAAATGGGTCAGGCTGCCCAGCTATCCAAGAACCAGTTCTGACCCAACATGGATCAAATAACCATGTAGCATGTGTTCATGTGTGTGTGTCATTTAAAAATGGTACCATCAAGAAAGAACACAAAATATGAAAAATAATGTCATAGAGCAAGAAGTCAAGTGAGATACATGGATGTAACAGCAGTAAGAAGCAAAAACATTTACCAGAATTGTGAGTCTGATTGCCATTTTTCATAGATTTTAAAGATCGGCTAGATTTTTTTCTCACTTCAGCAATAGTATCATTATGAGAAGACTCTTCTATAAGAAGACCTTCAGACTGTACAATACCCTCATTCCTTTGAAAAATAAGACGGCGAAACATCAAATCACTCTTAGGAATGTAGTTGACTAAATCGCATGGAGCATTTTCATAAACCACATCTTCTACAATAACTAGCCCTGTTTTTGAAGAAAGAACCTGCATGGAGCAAAGGAAATATTGAAAAAATAGTGTGCAATGCAAGCTCACAAGATTATGTAGATCCTCATTACCACCATATAGAAATGTTAAACATCTCACATGGAAAAGTGTTATTTTATCTTCAAGATGCTTTAGATGTGAGAGAATAAGGATCATATAGTTAAAGATAATTCTCAGTTCAAGTAAGAACAAACATAAATTCATAACCATAGTAACAAAAAATTCTAGAAGTATTATACACAGTCACAAAGCAAGACACAGAGAAAGACCATCAGTCATTAATAAAAAAAATTACTTCATTTCTACTTTCTATATGATTTTGGTTCAAGTATAATTATCTGCCTAATTATATGTACAAGCAATACCATAATATATGAAATGAGTATTTATAAAACAATGTGTTTTTATGATATTACCCTCACTTTCAAATGTACAATATTAGAATAAGGCATTTTATATATAATAACATTGTTAGACAATAGTTGGGATGTGGCTTCTACATATAATTTAATAGAAAGTTATGATTTTCTAAAACAATCTTCTACAATAGAAAAATAGTTTTTTTATCACTTCCCCTCCCTCTACCTCTAAACTCATCTCATACTATCTTCTGGCCCATATATGAGTCGTGAGTCCTCAGGCCCAGAGTAGATAATGCCCCCATCCTATAGTATGGACAAAAATAACCTAGAATACAAATCTAGTATCCTTGGGGATTGAACTTGTGTATTTGAGATTAGGCAATTTACCACTTTGCCAATAAACTATCATGTTGTTAATAAATCTTCTCAAAAAGATAAAATCTTATGATTGAAAAATATTATTTTGTTGGACAATAATTAATAATTAATTATTATAAATTATTTTTTGTGCGAGTACACAAATAAGCATTAACATATAATATCTCGTAAAACATTGAAATTAAAAATATTTTGACAAAAATAATATTATGATTATTAAGCACTTAGAAAATTTTCATATTACATGCATATATTGAAAGTCATATAATAATGCGACGGCAAGTATATTCATGCAATTCTCAAATTTGAGATTCATTAGAAATAATATCTTTAAATTTCTAAGTTAAGAATGTCAAGACATTAACCTCGCAAAGCTCACACCTAAGTAGGAGCTTTGTACACTTGGTACGACCTCTACCTTTTACAAATTTTCTACATCTTTTTAAAAAATTAGGCTTCACCCAATTTTTTCATATATATTTTAACAATCAAAATTTTTCAAATAGAGAATAAAGAGAAGATATTTTATTGGAGAACAAGGTTTTAAAAAATACACTTTGTGTTCCTCATGAGTTATTAAAGTTGTAAATGCATTTTTAAAAATATATTTTTAAAACATATTCTAGAAATAAATGAGAGCTCACATACAAAAAATCATTTATCTCTTATACTCAGTTAATTTTATCTTTTTATTTTTACAAAAATTTAGATTTCTCAAGAAAACAAAAAGAAAAATAAATTATTTTAAAAATAAAAATGTGTTCTTTGGGTGGGGAAAACAATTATTGTAAAATATGTATGTTTTATTCCAAATAAGATACAACCAAGTAGAAAATATGAAAATATACTCACCTAACTAACTCAAAAAATATTTATTTGTGTGTGAAAAAAACATTATATATTTTCAAAGAAAAAATGAAGTGAGACATTTATAGATACAAATAATATTCAGTGAGAACATATATAAATATTATTAAATATTTGATGTCTTTCACATATTAGGGATAAGATAATTTTTATATGATTTCAAAAACAATCAAAAAAATATACATGAAAAAAAAATGACTATCAAAATAAAATATTTGATGATGAATATAATAATAAATTAGGCACAACATAAAAATCTAGTTTAACTAGTAATCAAGGAAGAGTAGTAGTATGACGTAACTACAAAGATAACAAAACAAAAAAACTTGTAAACTATTTTTTTATATCTAAACAAATAATGGTTGCATGATGTTAGAGAAGCAAACCTAAAAAGAAAATTTCTTATAGCTTAAATTTTATAAAATATCACGTTATCATGTTTTTTTAATTATATTTCTTTTTATGTTTATTATAGGAAAATTTAGCGAGATTGTATTTTGGTGTTATAGCAATTATCTTCGCATAATAATTATAATCAATATGTATCAGGTTCAAGAGTCATCAAACTTGGCTCATCAAAAATTCAAAAATTCAAAAATAAAACTATAAAGATATTATTTTCTCTCAAATCTCATGCTAAGCGAGAATTTTGTATATTTGGCAAGTCTTTTTATAAAAATACTCAACACGTAGGTTATCCCTATATTTTTTCTTTTAATATATAATTTAGGATTTTATTTATGTTGTTATGAGATGGTGTATTGTATCATGTTTCTCATAGTGACTATGCAGTATGAGATAGTTTGAAATTGTACATATTTTACATAATATAAAATACAAGTATTTCTAAAAAAATAGGTTTTTGGAAGATTAGGACTTTGTGACTATTCTAACAAGGTTCTCATCGATGTCATTCACCTCCACTGAATGTCGACACCACCCACACTTATTGCACGTCGACTCCAACCTCTACGACAGAATGGCAATTGAGGTATCAAATGAGTCGGATGGCCCAAACAAAATATGAGGCATAGCCCAAATTAGCTATGTCAGGCTCAACACAGCACGGTCCAGAACAATGCCTGAACTTAGATCGTGTCAGCTCAATTGTGCATCATGTTGGGTCATGCAAGAACCACATGCCTATCTTGTTGGCACAATCATGCCTTGTGTCTTGTCAGGCACGAACCACATGTTTGCCCCCGTTGGCACAGTCAACAAGCACGATGACCATTGACCATGCATGGGTGGGTCACGAGTCATCAATCATGACCCATCGGGTAACCAGTCGACGGTGCTGATTTTTTTTAACTTCCACATAGGCTAGCTTCGGCTTAGATGATCATTCATGTTTGGATTTTTTGATTGCCTATTTTATTTTCACGTAATGAGAGCTAGTAGTGAAAGTAACAGGCACGGCCTATTACTTTCTCTGTCTAAAAATTATTTAAAAAAAATAGATAATCATCTAATTTGCTTTCAAAGAATACAGACAGAAATCCAATAATTATCAAGTTTCTACCCGTATATATATATATATATATATATATATAAAATAAATTAAAAAATATATTTTTTTATATAATAAAATTATAAATAAAAAATATGAATATATTGAATTTTATTCTCTATTTCTCCGAATTTCTTATCTTCTACTCATCTCCTTTTATCTTTTTGTGCTACTACTCTTATTATCTTTTGATTATTATTATATTTGTGCATATGCAATGTAACTGAAAATTTTAGTAGAGGTGGTGGAAACTACAAAAAAAAGTTCACTTCTACAAAGTGATCTTAGTTATGATATATATTTTTTTTTATTAATTTGTATGTTTTTATTAGATTTTTTTAATTAGAACAATTAAAAAATGATAAATTGTGATTGTAACAATAAAAATTTAACGTAGATATAAACAAATAACAATAATCCTACCAACTAGTCTGAGGCTGAAATTAGGTCCTCCCCAATAATCTTGACCCAAACCTATATGTCACCTAAAAACTAAAAATTAAACAAACTTCAATAATATAAACTTATTTTAAGAGAATAAAAAATAAAAATTATAAAAATATCAAAACAAATAACATAATATATAGATTATCAAAAGATATATACATATAGAAGTACATGTGATACTATTTATCTTATGAAAAATTTGATTAATATACTAAAAAATATAATACATTGATACCAAGCAAACTCAATTGAGTGGAAAAATCATTCGAGTTGAATCTAATTCAGCATTGTTAATCCCTTTCATATATGATAATGTGTCAAACTGATTATAATATTGATTTTTTCAATTAATATTAATACTCATATGTATGAGTGCATTAGATCAATTTGAATCTAGTTCAGTTTGGGACAAAAAGTCATGGTTAAATTGATTACGATAATATGTCCTTCAATTAGAGATTTGAAGTATTCTACAATAATCAATATTATGTATGCTCACTTCTAGCCTACTTATCATAGAATTCTATGTCTACAAGTAAGAATGACATAATAAAATATTATAAGTTATAAAATAATTAATAATTATGAATTTAATAAATATAATAGAGTGGTGTATGTGACGTATGATATCTGAACCAATCGTGATGATACATAATTCACTTATCTCATCGTCCACTATGTAAATTTTATATGTAAACTTAATAAAAAAGATTAAGTTTTATACGGAAATAATTATTTTTAAATAAAAAAATTCAAATTAAAATGTTAATTTGAAAAATATAACTAAACTAGTACGTCTGGAAATAGGGTGTCAATAGCCAGCATTGTGAATGCTGGCCTATGTGAGATCTTAACGTCTTCCCAAATATCAAGGTCGTTGTCCGAGTAGAAGGATAAAATCAATTACTCAAGTCAAGAACGATAATTTTTTTTTTATTTTCTTCCATTCGACATGTATCCAGCTAGCTCTTGCATCGAACAAGTTTTACAAATCATCGAACGGTTTTTACAACCTTTTCTTGGTAGCATACAAGGATGACCAAATTGCTCACAATCCCCCATTGCGGTCATCTCGAGCTGGAACAACCTCAACACGAAAACAATATTTTCTTCTGTTATTTTTTCATATCAGCCTTTGTCTTCCTCGTTTAGCCTACCAAATCAGTCAGTAACCAGCCCAAGGTTATTAGCTCTTGGTGCCGAACCGGTTTCCTCTAGCTCGGGATTCCCGATAATGTCTTGCCTCTCATGTCGAATAATGTTTCGGCACTCATAAAAAACATATTGGCGGTAAACAATGCTACCACGATCCCACCAGAAACGGCATATTCGGACAGAAAGGGCTTTCCAAGCTGGGTTAACTCCGGCTACAGGAAGCTTTTGCAATCTACTCTACCTGTCAAAGTTAATATCATGGTTGCCAAAGACGGTTCTGGAAACTACAAAAACATAAAGGCAGCGCTATATGACGTTGTTAACAAGAGAAAGAGTAAGAGCGTGAAGTTTGTTATTGGTATTAAACTAAAACTATCGTTCACAACGATGACAATTATCACCCTATTTCTAGACACACTGGTTTGGTTATATTTTTGAAACCAACATTTTAATTAAGATTTTTTATTTAAAAATGATTATTTCCATACAAAGCTCTAAAAAATTAGGATTTCTTAAAATTTTCAATTCTCATAATATTCCTACAATATATGAGTATATGACGAGAATCTATAAAAATTATGATATCCACAATAAAATATTAGATATCACATTTGATACTTCTTCTAATAAAAAAGTAGATGTGTCATGCACAGTCCAGAACAACACAGTCCAGCCAGGTTTAATAGTGTCTAGCCCAGTACAACACAGTCCAGAACTATGCCTCGAATCAGGCTGGGCCACAAGATAGCACGTTTCGTGTCATGCTAGGCCGGCACGAATCATGCCTCATACCGGGCAGCACCCCAGCACGAATCATGACCCGTGTGTCTAGCCCAAAGGCACGATAAACTAGCCCAAGTGGCCACCCGATTGGGTCTTCATCAGGCAGCACCCAGGCGGTCCAATTTATTTAAAACAATTGATCACATGGCCAATTATAATTGACTGGCCAGTAAGCTGACCACGGGTCAGCCATCACGCAACTAGTAATGACGAAGATGGATGACCCATGCATCTTTGTCATTCAGCACAGTTGGGCTTGGTCGTGCCCACTATGTCATGCTGAGCCGGTAGACTGTGCCACTATGTCATGCTTGGCACGGCATTAGAATTTAACCATGTCGTGTACCGCATGGCACGGTGGTACAACCGTGTCTTGAAGAAACTGATTGTGCCGACATGACATGGCTCATTTGACATCTCTATAACGAAATCATCCTTAATATATTTGTCAGAATCATTAGATACAAATAATTATGTGAGATTTTTCATATTAGATATACGTGTCACGTAATTAAACTGATAATACAAGCAAAATAAAAAATTATTTCTCTCACACTAAAAAAAATAAGAAATTCACTAAAATACCTATAATGCCTAGCAAACAATACGAGTTTAGCAGTCTATATTTATCAATAACCTAAAAAAAATCTAAAACAAATGTAAAATATCATTGAAATTATATTTATCTGATATTAGATTCAAGTGTTAACTACCAATATGTAGTATTCGATTATGTTAATAGTAATAGTGATAAACTAATTATTAATGATTCTAATTAGGATATAAGAACATCTTTTATAAAATTTTTGAATAATTTTTTATAACACAATAAAAATGTATTCATCTGTATACACTTCTATCACTTACATTGTAATTAGGTGAATATGCAATATTATTAGTATATTTAGTAAGTATAGAGGTCACTCAATATTTTGTTTCATGGCTATCGAAATGAAAACTAAATATTTAAATTATGAATCCATTATTCCATCTTTTTATTGTTTAACTGCATGTATGGATTCTAGGATTAAGATAAATAGGATAAAAAATACTAACATACATATCTACATACATGAACTAGAAATATAAACCGAGAGATTTTATTCAGAAAAAATTAACTAACTTATTAATATATTATGACACTAGGTCTGGTAGATATAGTCAGACTCCAAGGACAGAGATGAATATCATATGCAGTGATGATAGCTCCTCTATTCATGTTAGCCATGAGCAAACAGTGGGATAATATGTCAAATATGAGCGAGTTATCTCGGTAATTAAATATTAATTATTATTTCATCAAATTACATTATGATAATAAGAATTTAGATATTTTAATTTGGTGAAAATAGAAGTGGCAAGTGGGTTAGGTGGCCCCCGCAAGGCTCGAGGCACAGCCTGACTAAGCCATGCCTAGCCAAACACGGCATGGTCCAGAACCGTGCTTGAAGTTGTGTCGTGCCTACTCAAGGCACGACTCATGCCATACTGGACCAGGGATTGCCAAGCCATGTGTCAAGTCAGGTATGACCTGATTTCCTGGCCTATCAACATGGTCCAGCGGAATGGTAGGCTACTATGCTCGGACTGGGTTTTAGACCTCGCCCAAAGCGCCCAATTATTTAAAAAAATATTTTTTTATTAATAAAAAAAACCTACCCTTCTTATTACACGTGGCAAGTTTTTAAAAAAAAATACCACGTGTATGGCTAAGGGCGTCCATATGGGACAATCGAGGTTCACGCAGATGCACAACACATTGTGCGCACCACACATAAAGATTTAGAGATGACCTGATATTCAGTGATATTACTTTTGAGATAAAAACCAAATATTTAAAATATTGGTTGATCATTTCATCTCTTTATTGTCTTGATGTCTGCATGAACCCTAAAATTAGGATGAAAGGGATAGAGAATATTTTGATATACGTATCCTCAAGCTAGAACCAAAAACATAAATATAAATGATTCATTCAGTAGAAATTGACTGAGTTATGTATATACTATGACACTAGGTATGATAGTAATTATAGCCAGACTCCGAGTATAGATATGGATACCTTATTTGGAAATAATAACTTCTCCATTCAATTAGTGAGGAGAAAATGACATGGTAGACTATTAAATATGATCAAACTATCTCAGTTTTTAGATATTGATTACTGTTCAATCCTATCACATGATGATAATAAGTTCCTTAATATTTTATAATAGTAAAAATCATATGAGTCCACTTATCATGTCTGGTCTAAGATGATGCGAAATATACTAGTTCTTCTAATATCGAGCATAATATCAGAGTCTACTTTTTTTGTTGTAGTCAATGTAATTTCAAATAATAAATTAAAACTATGGTCAAATATTATTGAGACACTATCATGTATAAAAGATTGAGAAGAATTAAGATTGGAATTCTGGATCATGCTAAAACAAGAGCAAAGAGTTACTGGCAGAAGATTACTCATGGAACTTTGATGAGGTTGAGCCCACTACTAGTGATACTATCAGACACTTACGCGATGATGATCAGTTGGATACTCATACCAATTAGCATTAGGATTGATGCATTGAGCTTGCATTATTATGATTGAGATTGACACTTTTTTTATATTATTGTAAATTATAACTTAGTATTATTTTATTTATTTTTGGATTGAATGATGAATAATGGGATGGATGTGTTTTTTTGATATTTTTGATTCTTTATTATAATTTATTATTTGAGTTAATGAATTTATTTTTTTTGTGATTTATGTAGAATAAATAAAATAATAACATTACAACTCATAAAGGTATAACTTAAAATATGAAATTTATAAAAAAAATAAAATAATTAATCCACAATTCCAGAACTGTGGGGGCTGGGGGTAAGACCGAGATGATGATGATGACTCGAATCGAGTGTGAATTGGCACGAACCCAAAGTCATAGCAGGCTAGCTAGGCTAGGCTAGGCTTAGGCTGGAATATTTGAGCCCAAACCAGCCCAACTCAGCATGACCCAACTAGAATCTGGCATGGTGACCCGAATAGGCTACTAAAAACTAGGTCATTCAGTCACAGCATGTCCCATTTGACACCTCTAGGTAGAAATTATATGAATCTACTTATCTTATGTTATCTAAAGTGGCATGTGATTTACTGACCCCCATATGTCTAGCATAGCACTAGAGAATATTTTTCTATAAAAATCAATATTATTTCAGATAAAAAATCGAGATTATGACCAGATATAATAAAGACAATTACATGCATGAATAACTGAAAATATTCGAGATTTAACATTTAGAATAAGTTGGAAAAATTATTAACAAATGTGAATGATAAATCATGAGATATGAAAATATTGAGACTACAATTAGTGATACTTTCAATGGTGATGACAATATACATCCGCTTCCACACTACGATACTATTGTTGTAGATACAAATTGATGACTTGTATGATTTTTAATTATTTTTTTATACGATACTATATTTTTATTGTTTTTAAATTTTTGTCAATTATATCATTATACATTTATCTTTTATTTTATGTTATATATGTATATTTATCATATTTTACTTTTGATTGAGAAATAAATTAGATGTATCAAACAGACATGACATATGGACACTGCCCATTTCAGAGTGGCCCATCCATGCTACCATGTCTTGTCAAGCACATCTCGATATGGATCTCATGTCGTTCTAAGCACGGCTTGAGAAGGAAGGTGTTTGCCCTTTAACTAATTGAATGAAGAAGTCATCATCTTCAAATATAATATTCATGTTGATATTTGGAGTTTGGTTTCAACCATCATACCTAATATAATCATGTATAAACAAATTAGTTAATATTACATTATATAAAACCTTTATGTTAATGTTTTTGATTCATGCATGTGGATATGTATGTCAAAATATTTTCTATCCTTTCAATCTTGATCATATGATTCATACATGAAGTCAAACAATAAAAAATTAGAATAGAAGATCAATATTTTAAATATTTAATTTTTATCGCAATAGTCATAATACTAAATACAGAGTCTCTTCTATATTTGATAAATATGTTATTAATATTATCAAGTGGTATGTGCACAGAAGTGCCTAGTTGTGGGCCAAACAAGTCATGCGGGACCTGATGGTATGCGTATCATGCCCCCAACATGGCACAGTGGCCCGACTGGGACACAAAGAAATAAGTCATGTCGACACAGCACAACCTATTTGACATCTCTAACTGGTCAGCACTACCTATACAAAATCTAAATCTTCCCTCACTGTGTACCAACAAATACAAACACACTAATGTCAACCATTTCTACCATGTCATAGCACCACCTACTACCATAATGAGTCAACACTATCTTATTTTGTAGATTATGTTTTGGTTGAGCAAATTATGTAACAATGTGAAGTGTTAAATGCAAGTTGTATTGTGTGTGTGTGTGTGTGGGTCTATTGGTGCACGCTAAAGACATCAACCCATTGTTGGTGTCATTCTAGTGCGTAGTGATGTGTAGTGTAGTACCCATATTCAACAATGATATTGTGTAGTAAATATATAGTGAACATATGAAATAGTACATAAACTTATGGAGAAATCAAAAATTCTTCAAACAATCAAGTATAAACAAGAAAGATACACATACAAAATCACAAAATTTTTTCATATGATGCATACATTATAGAAAGAGATAACATACCAAAAAAATATTAACAATTATTTCAGGGAGAAAATCAAAATCAAAATGAGTGAAAAAGAAAAATAGATTGTTTATAAAAGTCATATATATGTCCTCACAGAGTTCCCCAATTGTGACTCTTACTAGAAATAAAAACATAAAACACCTTTATAATGGAACATCAGATATTTTACATCCTCCAATTATTATAGTTCTCACGAAAAATTATCTGACTTCAAACAAATGATTTTTTGACTCAAGGATCAATAATCATAATACAAGTAATTATTTTCTACTTATTCTTTTCATATTCCAATAATATTATAACATTAAATAACAAATTATTTAAAATTTTTGATAATAATAATATTAAACTGAACACAATCTCTTTCACACATTCTTTTGTCCATGAGTATTATTGTAATTTTTTTTCTTATGAATTAATTTTCTACAAAATGCAACTTTAATATCATTTTTAATTTTACAAATATTATTTTACAAAATTAAAACTTTGAGAAAGATTTTTTTCAAAATTGTGCATGATGATTTGTATTAAAATATGTCCTTTATCCTTTTGAGCTATGTTTTTGGGGTGAACGTAACATAAGCCCAATTACTCATAAATTATGTCCTTATTTCTATGATTAGGTATTTTACTATATGTTTCAGTGTTATATATTCATTATTTGTTCATTTGACATAATTATTCATCTCTGGTCAAGCTAAAAATTTTGAATTATAATATTAGACTTATCTCTATACTAGATTGTAAGATATATCAATTAAAATAATATATTAAAATTGCATATTTTATCCATCAAACATGTATGAGTAAAGATTCAATTGAATTAATATGCTTGGATATATGAAGGACTTAATATAGATAAGACCCAACATAAATTTAGATATTTTATTACTTTTATTAGTGATTACAAATTCTCACATAGAAATTCCTTTTTTGTTTAAAACCATAATTTTCTATATTTTACAAATATTTGTTAAGAAAAAATTAATTTGATGGAGGTAATATCCATTGTATAAAGCTGCCACTTAAGCATGGAGTCTATGAGAAGTTAATACATTTATAGTCTTATCATTAAAAGTCAAAGATGACATATCTAATAAGTTTCGAACCTGAGATGTATTGATTATGGATAAATATACTTGTTATTGCAGCAAGGCATAATCATTAATATATGCATGCAACATAAAAATTTCCAAAATTATCAATTATCCAAATACTATTATCGCTCAAATATATTTAATTGTATAGTTCTTATGAGATCGAATATTTTAATATTCGTGTAATCGAATACTAAACAAATTAATCAAAAGTGATAATATTTTAAAGTATATGTATAATTAATACAATTATATATTGATCATGAAATCATATTCCAACATCTTATGCTCACACACCCTCATAAAATTAAGTGATAAAAAATATTAATAGATATTTATTTGAGATAGCTTAAATATTTCTATATGATAAAAATAATCATGTGACCTTTAAAATTTCAATATTCATTAACTAATCGTCAACCCACGAAAAACTTGTGGATGTTGAGTAATCCAATACTATTATGTTGTACCCCATTTAACAATAGGATAGAACCATGGTTGTAATGTTGGTATCGAACCTAGAGCCCTAGGTATTTATAAACATATGCTCTAATACGAAGTTAAAATGTTCCTTAGATGGGAACTCTATCCAAAATCAAATATTTACAAAACCACAATTACTTTTATAAATAAAACTTTTCCACCGGCTCATTCATCCATGTTCAAGAGACATAATGATATATTCAAAGTTCTTAATAGTTTAGTTTTATCATAACATTCTCATACAAAACATTTATAAGAAAACATCATTCCAATTTATGTTACATAAAAACTCATAAAAGTTATAATTCATCTTTCTTCATAAATGCAACCTTGAATTAGTGATATTAAATGAGTTGTGATGTGCTAGCACAGCCTGAGTTTTTGTAGTCATCTTGGGCCACCATACCACGTCGAGCACGGCATGCGATGGGTTCTAGATCGTGTTGTAGCGGAACGACTTCATTAATGGTGAGCCCGACATGGTCCGATTAATTGACACTTTTTTGTCAGGTTATGCCGGTTATGAGCCGTCAAAATATCAAATTAAAAATTTTTGAAATATTTAATTTATCATTAACATTTATTTAAAACATTAAATATCAAATTTTTAATTAATAAAAATTATACTGTATTTTAAATTTAAATAAATTAATAATCATTAATTAAAAAAATATTTACATTCATCTCAAGATATCATATAAATAAAATAATACCATCTTAAATTTTAAATAACAAACTTTAAAAAACTCAATAAAAAATATTAAAAAATAACTCATGAAGATAAAATTATAAAAATAATATATAAATAGAAATAAAAAAAAATGCATTGTATTTAATACACGAGTCCTTCAATAGTCACGATCAGTCCGTGTTTGTAATATGATAATACGAATGCAGATAATGATCATCATATATGATTCTAAAAATAGCACTAGTAATAGCCTCAATATTATCGGTATCTCATAAATTATCATCCTCTAACAATTCTTTTACTTTATATCGAATGCCTAATCTTAAATATTCTCAATCTTATCAAAAATAATATTGGAAACCACAAAAAAATAGACGTTAATATTTTACTATATTTAATATTGTATATTAATATTGAATGATTAAACTGCATACTCACTTTTTTGAATATTTTGAATAACCTGGCTACATAACCTACAATTTTAAAATATTCTAGAATATTTGTGCACAATTATTTAAAAAAACATTGTTCTAAAAAGGAAACAAAACAGTCTAATATATTTTGGATTGCTTGAGAAACTATTACCATCCATGGAAGTGCACCATCAGAATTATTGTTAATTTCTCATACCATATCCAATGCCAATACTAAAAAGTTCTAAAATTATTTGTGGAAATTTAGACATTGCACACGTATTTATAGGGAAAAAATAGCACACAAGGGTAATATCATAATATATTCCTTCAACTAGTGTGGTCTAACTTCATAGAACTTACGTATATAATTAAAAATGTGATTCTTAACAAATACAAATTGAAGTGCAAAACATCATAACCTGGCTCACAACAGTCCTTTGTTTGATCCCATCACTTGCCATCAAAAATCTGCAAAAAGCAAGTCATATTAAAAAATATAACTCAAAACACACTTCAATTCAACAAGGCCTTCATTCTAAACAGATGAGAATCATCTAAAAAGATTATTTTGCTCTAGGTATAATTCTGAGTGTATGCCATTGGCCCCTGTAAATATCTGAATTAAATAATAAGTGAAAGAATCAACACTGCAGAAAATTTCAATAAACACTAATGTTGAGAAACGGGCTGGAAGAGCAAATGAATCACATTAGGTGTGTTCATTTTTAGGTATACTTGCTAAAAAGATAACATTCTGCTTATCTTCAGTACTTCATCTTTGCTATTTCATTCGGACCAACACAGAGAAAAAGATAAAAACTTGATTGAGTATGTTAATCACTTTTTTTTTATGCAAAAGACCATGGCACTAGAAAAAAAAAGTTTTAACCGAGTGCACAAGGAGGCTCTCACTTTTGCATGGGCTGTGAAAAAAACTAATATTTCAACAGTCTTACCCACAAAAAACAAATAAAATGGATATGATGAGTCTTTAACTTGAAAATTACCGAGAGGTATCAATCGGGTCAAGCAGCTCAAGTACATCTTGAGGCCTGGCAGTGTTCAGTCATGCCAGGCCCGGCACGGTCGGGAACCATACCTGATCTTGGATTGTGCCGCCCGAAGGAACGGTTCATGCAGTGCTAAGCCAGCATGAGTCATGCCTCGTGTTGAGCAAGGCACGACCCACGTGCAGAGCCCGGTGGCAAGGTCCACCGGCCCATGAACCCGGGAGTGAATACGAGTAACGGGTCAAGTCTCGTTGGGTGACCGTTCAACGAGAAAGATTATTAAAAAAAAATCCAACCACATAAGCCAGATCTTGCTTATGTGACCAATTACAATTGGTCCGACACATAAATTGGTCACCAATTACATTTCCAAGCAATGACTTCCGACAGGGATGGTCTAGCACGATCCGGCATGGCCTTGCTATGCATGCCAACTATGTCGTGTCAGGCCAGCCAGCTAGTTCCCATGTCATGCCTAGCAAGGCACGGAAATCATATCATGTTGTGTTGGACATGGCACAGTAGCAGGAGCATGTCATACTCAATGGGTCATGTCAGAATGGCACAGCAAGGCACAAAGACTTCTTAGAAAATGAGTCACTTCAAGACTTATCGGCACCTCTAAACTTACCAGCCTTGGAGGAAGGCATTTGCTATTGTACTAATGTATGACTCTTAATATATATATGCAACACAAGGATTTCTTAGAAAATAAGTCACCTTAGTATAATTCATCATGGTACTAGAAAAACAAAAAACATACGGAATCAGTGCTGCAATGTCATCATTTTCTGGTGCCAATTGCTTCACCAAAGAAGATAAATCCTTCTAAAAAATTAACATGAGATATTAATTACCGAAAACAAAGTTACAGCTGCAAAAACTATTAGCAGGAAATAAAGAGAAACACAATTACCTGTATATCATCCATGCTACAATTTGCATGGCTGCTATCTAACAAAACCTTCATTTATGACAGCTAATGATCAGATGTTTTCAACTCAAACATTTGCTGCCAACAACAGTGAACTGGGATAATATAGTTTCTAGAAAAGTAACAACCATTATAAGTCGAGCTGCTTTCGAGCTTTCAACAACCAACCATTGTCCTTCTTCTGAAGAGAAGAGCCATTCATGAGCATTGAGCTGAATGATTGAGTTTGGTTATGAGTATCGGAAAACCAAATCAATTATGCAAAATAAAAAAAAAAGATTTAATCCTATTGTTAAAATAGCAACTTAGGGCGCCTAAAAATGCAAAAAACAACACAAAAAAAATATTAAGACATGTGAGAGACCAATTCTGCTTACAGAACAAATATTTCTTTCTTTCGCTAGGAGAGAGAGAGAGAGAGAGTGGCATATTGTTTGTGGGCATACAACATAGATACTCATGTCTTGTATATATGTCTTAATTATTAGAAATTAGAATTGGGCGAACTCATATCCAAAAACTAGCTCAAATAGAGAAAGAACACAAAGCATACATAACACTAATAACTCAGAAATTTTTTCGAAGAGGGCCATATTTCTGAAGAGGGTTTGTTGTATACTCAAAAAGTCTCAAAAAGTATCAGGACTCTTCATTGCTATCATACCTTCACCGCCACGGACGTACTATTCTGGCATCATCTCGACTACCCCCACCAGCGAGATCATCAGACTCGTCGACCACCAATCTATCCATTGGAGGAATGAACTCAGGCAACCGCCTTATGGCGATCAGGCTTCACCACAGGCTCGTCTCCCTCTGGCAACCAGACTTCACCACCAAACACGTCTCCCTCCAGCGAGCCTCATAGCACCTTACATCCTTGGTCTGACGCCTCCAACTATGTGTTTTTCCTAGTCTTCCTCCAATAAGGCTGGTTCTTTGGACTGTTTGTGTTTTCTCTCCTTTTCCCATAGCCCACCATCTTTCACATGCTTCTCTCACCTTCGACAATTGCGGTCATTTGGTTTTCTAACTTATTTTATAGATTTTTCACAATATGCCTAAAAAAGTTTCAAGCTTTTCTTGTTTACGGCTAGAACTCCTATGATAAATGTGAATCAACTTAAGAAAAATGATAGCTATCAATCTTGAGTTAATTATGTTACCTTATGGTTAACTAAAAATGGTGTTGAAGACCATCTAACTATAGAGTCTAGTGTTGCTGCAAATAAACACCCTCAGTGGTAGATATATAATGCATTACTATGTTATATTCTTCAGCACTACATTGAACTCAAAACACTCAACAATTTTAGAAACTATCAGACTTATCAGCTTCAACATGGGTGTCATTGCTATTCTTCCAATACACATCGATACTTTGTGTCTGCTGATGTCAAATTTTTTGAACATACTTCTCTTTTCTCTACCCAACTACCTCTCGATTCCGAGGTCTTATCTATGCCTCTCATCCTTCCCCTTTCGTCCTTACCCTTAGAGTTTCTAGCTACTCTACCTCGTCCTTTACATGTTTATACTCATCGTCCACGTACTATCGACTAGCCTCATATTGACTAATACTCATTCATCTTGATATCCTCAACCTGTTTATATTTTTCTATCTTATTATCATTTATCTCCACAATATTCTACTTTTATTTTTACATTGTCCTCTATTTCTATCTCTCACATTGTCCATGAGGGTCTCTCTCATTAAGACAATAAACAAGCAATGGTTGACGAAATGGGTGTTTTCATTCTATTGACACGTAAGACCTCATCTCGTTACCTGCTGGCAAGTTCCCTATTTGTTTCCATTAGATTTATATGGTTAAGATTGGTGCAGATGGTCAGGTTAATCATCTTAAGGCTCGTTTGATTGCCAAGAAAAATACTCAGATATATTAGTCCGATTACTATGATACTTTCTCTCTTTTTGCCAAGATGGGTTCCACTCATCTTCTCTTCTTTATGACCGCTATGAGCTCTGGCCCTTGTATTAGTTAGATATCAAAAATATCTTTCTCTATAACAACCTAGTTGAGGAGGCACACAAAGAGTAACCATTGAAATTTGTTGCTCAAGAAATGTCTGGTTTAATATGCATGTTATTTCATTCCTTATAAGTCATAAAGCAGTCACTTAGAGCTTGGTTTGGTCGCTTTAGCTCTGTGGTACAAAAGTTGAATATAACTCGTAGCACATCAGACCACTATGTATTCTATCATCGTACATCATCATGACAATGTATCTATCTGATTATTTATGCAGACGATATTATTATAATAGGCAGTGATCATGATGATATTCAGAAACTTAAATAGCATCTCTTCAGCTACTTTCAAACAAAAGACTTGAGAAAACTCAATTATTTTTTAAGGATTGAGATAGCTCAGTCTTGTTTCCAATGTTGTCATGTCTCATAGGAAGTACATTTTGAATACATTGGAGCAAACAGGTATGCTAGACTGTAAACTAGTAGACACTCTTATGGATCCAAATGTCAAGCTTGTACCTAGACATGGAAAGTTATCACTGGACTAGAAATGTAAATATATTTCTTTGAGATTCAGGAAGATATAGACGATTAGTGAAAAAACCAAACTAACTCATCATCAATCGACTAGATATTTCTTTTCCTATAAGTGAAGTTAGTCAGTTCTTGTAATCACCATATAATAGACACCGGGATGTTGTGACTCATATTCTCCAATATATCAAAGAAAGATCAGGCCAAAAGGTGTTATATGAAAACAAAGATCATACCCTGAGTATTAGATATTGTGATGCAGATTAAGTAGGCTCACCTGTAAACATACATTCCACTTCAGGATATTGTATATTTATTGGAAGTAACTTAATATCCTAGAAAAATAAGAAATATTGATGTTGTGGTTAGGTCAAGTGTTAAAACTGAGTATCAAGCTATGATTTTAGTAACTTGTGAATAGAGATGTCAAACGGGCGGCCCGGCCCGTCCCGGCCTTTTTTTTTTGAGCACATGCGTGCCCGACCTGGCCCGATTTAAAAAAGCCGGGCCCAGCCTGGCCGTATGGGCCAGAAAAAAAAAATTTTATTTTTTTTTATTTTATTTATATAAATTATTAAAATATATATACAATTTTAGATAATGTATAATATTATATATTTATAATATGAAAAATATTAAAATTTATTAAAATAACAAAGTTTAAAATTTTTTTTTAATGTAATATAAAATTAGTTTAAATTTTATTAGAATTATATAATAAAGTTATAAATTTTTAAATGAAAAATTAAAACAAAAAAATAAATAAATCAATACATTTTGTTAATAAAAATAAAAATTAAAAAAAACATAAGCAACTCAAATGAAAAATGACCAATCAGCCATTTGAAACCGAAGGTTCGAACCAAATAAATTACAGTTTCAACAGAACGTAGAAACAAAGCGTACAATCATTTAAAAAAAACATTGAAATCAAAAAATAGTAAATTATCATCAATCAGCATATCATGAGCATCATCAGCCACAATATGAAGATCGGTATCATATAGATCATCATCATTAGCAATCAACTCCTCCATCATCGCAGTGGATGCGACTGTAGTCTCTGTCCCAGTCTCAACTCCAGCATGATCATGGATACTAAACCTCGAATCCTCCCAATCCATCAAACAAGCCAAGGCCTCAACAATATCTGGAAATAATCTCGATCTCCTATCCGAAATCACGTTCACTGTAATAGAAAAAGTAAACTCTGATGTTACGCTCGATACCGGAGGAGTCAGTAGATCACGTGTCATCCTAGATAGCACGGGAAAGGTGGACTCATATGATTTCCACCACTGTAATATATCTAGAGATGTCAACCGGGCCGAGCCAGCACGGCACGAGGCACGGCACGGTTCAGCCGTGCCCGGGCCAGCTCGGCACGAGAATTTCCAGTGCCCCAGCTCGTGCTGTGCCCAGCCACGACACATTCGTGCCTTGCCGTGACGAGGCCAACCGGGCCTCGTGTCGTGCTTGGCCCGACATGTACCATGGCCTGTTGGCACGATACCGTGATAAATTTTTTTAAAGAAAAAATTCAGGTTACTGGGTGCCGAAACCCTAATTTTTTTTAAAATTAGGGTTTCGGGCGCGCCCGATTCCTAATTTTTTTTAGAATTAGGGTTTCATGCGTGCCCGATCCATAATTTTTTTTTTTAAATTAGGGTTTCGAGCGCGTCGAAACCCTAATTTTTTTTAATTTAGGGTTAGGCCCGGTCAGGCCGAACCCGGCGAATCATGTCGCAGGCCCGTACCGGGCTGAACCCCCAAAAAACCGTGTCGGGACAGGCACGGCACGGAAGCCCGGTTGGGCCTGAAAAAAATATGTCGGGCCAGCCCGTTTGACACTTCTAAATATATCAAGATTCTTAGTATCAGAATGTGATAGGGTTGAGCAGTAATCGGTATCTAAGTACCGAGAAAGCTCGCTCCTATGTGATGATCCACCCATTTGTTTCCCCCTCGCTAGCTGAATGGAAAAATCATCATCTCCAAATAATGTATCAATGTCCGTAATCACAGTCTCACTACTACCACCACCATACCTAGTATCGTAGTATGTGAACAGGTCAGTAAACTTCTTGTGAGTAAAACATTCAGGTGGCTCTTCCATGTTCATGAACAATGAAATGTAAGTCAGGATATTTTCTACCCCTTCCACCTTAACCCTAGGGTCCATGCATGCAGCGAGGCAATAAAGAGATAGAACGGTGGATCAGTACTTCAAATACTTGATTTTCATCTCTACAACCATATGACTAAGTGTCGGGTCAGCTCGATACTTTCTAAACATGCTACTAATATTGCATATGCACCGGAGTATAATGCAAGTAGTGAACATATAAACCAACGAACATATGTTTGTCGTGTCATAAAAAATCTTCAGAGATTTCATAAATGAAATTCATGAAGCCCAGTCAGTGTCGTCAATAATAAGTTCGTCATTCTTACTATTGACGTAGTCGGATATCACGTGTTCGTATCCAACACATAATTCTAACATCAGGTACGTGTAATTCCAATGATGTCTCACATCCGATTGGAATTTTTTCTTCTTAAGATTCACAGACAAACAGAAACTACCAAACTCTTGTTGTCTGCGAGGAGTGCGAATATATTTTAGTGTATTACGTATATTATCCAACACGGAGGAACACACCTTCATACCCGCTTGAATAATCAGGTTAATCACGTGACACATGCATCTGACATGAAAGATCTCTTCTAATGGTGTGTCTCTAATATTCCTAACAAACATGTTAATCGCTACTTTATTATTAGAAGCGTTATCGAATGTGACACTAAAAATTTTATTTTGAATTTTATATTCCCTATTTATTTTCATCATACCCTCAAAAATGGCCGGGTCATAATGAGGATGAAAAATCTCAGAGAATCCTAAAATTTTTTTATTGATTGTCCAATTTGAATCTACATAGTGGCTGATGAGACATGCATAAGAAGATTCATCGTGACTTGTCCAGATATCGGACGTCATGGATACCACTCCACTATATGCCATAAATTCATTAATTATTTTTTATTTTTCTAACTTATATATATTTAGTATGTCATTCATAAATGTGGACCTAGGAATCCTACGATAAGCATGCTGAAAATATGTCTGCATGATGCATACTACCCTTGGATCTTCCGAAAATCTGATCGGAAGACTTATCAATGTGATAAGTCTGGTTATGTCGTCCTACCCAACTTGCTGGAATATATGAAGAGAGTAAACTTTGAGACTGAACTCGATCCAGTCTCAAAAAATGCAGTGCCAAGTTAGGTTTGCCTAGGATCTAATAGACCATATTTTTTGGTGCATAATTCGACATGCCTCTTAAGGTGTCAATCTCAAACGAACTCTTACATGTTAAAAGTCTCATACAATATTTGCACTGTGTCATTTCTTGTTCCTTACCCCTAACATTTTTTTATTTTATTATATTAAAATGAGTTCAAACTACATAAATCTTCCTAGTATTTGTTTTTTAGAAGTTTGGGTTGAGACGACTGGAGAAACCAAAGTTTCAGCAGCCTCAGACCTCTGTGTAATATTTTCATTTTCTAAATTTAAATGTTTCAGTTTTATTTGTCATTTTTTAGGATTTTTGTTTTTAAGAATACTTTAATAGAGACTAGAAGACTGATTTTAATTTTTCTAATTTTGGTCTAGAGAGAGAAACTAGAGAGAGAAAGATAAAAAAAGGTAAAATAAATTACCCAATAAAAGCAGTGAGGTCGGTCACGTGCACGGTGCACCACAGTCAAGCACTAATGTTCAAAACTCAAGTTGAGATTCCCAAAAATCCAAGCCGAATGCCGAAATCCCGAGAGAGAGAAACAAGATTTTTTTGAGAGAAATTAAACGATTTGAGGAAATTTATGTTTATGAAAAACATAAATGTTAAAGAGAGGGATGTGAAATTTATAGAATAAAGATAATAATTTAAAAAATAATAATTTTTTTTGAATTTTTTATGGGGCAGAATCATGAGGGTCGTTGGATTCTACCCCCTAGCCGTTGGAGGCGAGATCCAACGGCTGAAAATTAAATTTTTTATTATTTTTTTCCTGTGGGGGGGGAGGGGTTGGGTCGGTTCGGGCCTCGTGGGACCGCGGGTCGAGTCCAATCAGACCCGACCCGCTGTCTTTTTTGCGTGAGGGGTGTGGCATGAGGCAATTGCGGGGTCGAGCTCGAGGGATAGCCGGCACGGGACAAACCCGTGCCGGTGTTTCGTGCCACTGGCCGTTCCGTGCCGGGCACGGGCCAGGCACGAGCCCGGCTACGGCAATTTTCAGTGTCGGGCCGGCCCAGGCACGGCCGAACTGTGCCGTGCCTCATGCCTGGCCGGGCCGGCCCATCCCGGTTGACACCTCTACTTGTGAACTTATATGGCTCAAATAATTTTTTCAAGAGCTAAGATTTGAAAATAATGGTCAAATGACATTTGTGTGTGGTAATCAATCAGCTCTATGCATTGCTTCCAACCAAGTTCTTCATGAAAAAATCAAACACATTGAAGTGGAATATCACTTCACTTGAGAGAAAATTGCCTCAGGATGCATGAACTACTAATTTCATCAACTTGGGTAACCAATTAGCTGACATTTTTACTAAATCTCTTCGAGGTTCAAGGATTTGGTTCAATTAAAACAAGTTTGGTGCATATAATCTAAATGCTCTAGTTTGAGGAAAAGTGTTGAGAATGATAGGATATTTTTGAATATCATTTGATTTATTCCTTATATTTCTTGTATATTATTTTCTTTTTATTTATACTGAATTTAATTTGTTTATCTTCCTAAGCTCTATAAATAGGTAGAACTTATGATGTATTTATTTAATTCTATAAGAAAGAAAAATATTATTTTCTTCTCTCTTCACATAGATGTCATATTTAGTGCACAAAACTTTTGCTTTAGCCCAGAGTCTAAGAGATTTTAATATCTTAACAATCTTACTCCTAAAATTCAAAGAGACTGTATTTAATAAGTGTCGAATATGAGATTTATCACTCTTAAATAAAAATATTTGCATCACATCAAAATATGATATCTAATGTATGCTCGTAATATAGTAACTTCTCAGGTGATTAGTCATCCAAATATTATTCTCATCCAAACATATTTAACTTTTAAATTCTTATATAATTTATTATAATAGTATTTATATAATTGCATACTAAATTAAATATAATCTTGCATGCATAAATGATATTGATTTAAAAACTTCAAATTTACTTGTTAGAGAAGAAAAGAAAACATAATTATTATAAAAACTTCAGATTTACTTATTTTCTTTGCATTCATGTGTATTAACTTGCCACATATTTTTTCATTTTGATTTTAAGACAAACATGGCAAACCATCAAACAAATGTCACATATGAGGGTGCTCTAAAGCAGTGAATTTCAATTATATGTTCAAATTTCCGTCTGCTAAATTTTTTTGAACATGGTAATCTCTGAAGCCCACGAGTGAAAATTCAGATTGAAATATAAACACATTCTCTGAGAAATTTGATTAAAACCATATACAAACAATTGAATACCTTGGGAACAATGAAAACAGCACATTTGTAAGAAAATGGCCCATAATGTTCCTTAGCATCAAGAAGTACAGCTTTGAAACTTGAAGAACATGCTGGCCCACTTAAAATAAGTTGAAACCTAGAACCAAAGTTAAGTTGTCGAAGATCCCCTCGAGCTCCTTGTTGGAGATCCTCAAGAGAGTAGAATACATCACAACTTTTGGAATATTTCACCCGAATTTGATTCTCATTTTCAAGTACACCATGGAGAGCAAGAGCCTAAAATGTAACGGGCAGTCACTCCTATGTATTATGAGAATCCAGAAAGAAAACAATGGAAAGTTTTTTCATATAAGATATTTAAACCTACTATGGTTTTACCAAAATTTAGTCCACCAAAGCATTCAGACATGGCACTAACACAGTAAAAAAACAATAAGAGAAGAAATAAACACAGTTTATTTCAAGAGAATCAGCTGATTCGTAATCTGCATAGAATCACCAGAACTTATTTTCTGCAGTATATTTCAAGAGCTTTTAGCCCCATATCCACGTAACACTTACTGGCATGATCATCAGCAATCAGTTGTGCATCATCAAATCATCCAAGAGGTATAACTCTAATTTTATCTTTGATAAGTGTGAAGCATTAATATTTCATAATCCTAATATTTTAAATTATATTCTTGTAAACATTCTCACGCATTTTTCTTAATATATATTCCACCACTACCACCATTTTATAAGTATTTTATATTATGATAATCCAGATTTTAAACTATATAATATAATTGTTCTAATATTTTTTTAACCTGGCATTAGGAGCAGGGTTCACCGCACTCATAGGAGCAGTCAATGGGGATCGAACTCATGCCCCCGAGAAAGCATGACTCTAACATCTCACCAATTGAACTACTCATGATGTAGGTATAAATTATTGTAATAATTATCTTATAAAATTTTTCATATCTAATTTATTAATTTTCATCATCATTTTATCAAGAAATAGCATATTTGTTATTCCATTCGATTGATTTAATTTTTTGGATGCAATTGTATGCTAAAATTGTTCAGCAACCACATCATAGTTCATCAATTTTTATCATATTTCGATCAAGAATTATGAGATGCTTTAAGAATTATGAATGCGCATAAATACAATAACAAAATGAAACTAATATTTCAGCAATCTCATGATAGTTTGATAGGTAAAAAAGGATGAATGCTTTAAATCTACGAATATTATTTTAATCCATGGGGACACCGGATACACTTCCCCAAGATACTTGCTAAATCATTTATCATGCTGTTTGGACGAGAATGTAAGCTACTCCGACCCCAGGGGCATGAGATCTATAAATGAGTTAATAAATAGTATGAATTAAATTTGAAAGAGATGGTGAAGGGACAAAAAAAACTTATAAATTTTTCTTATTATTTCTTAAATTTATTTATATTTTTTATGACTAATATAAATAATAATATTGTTTTATGACGGAAAAAAAAAGATTTATTTCATTCAAGTTATGCAAAACTAAAGTAATAATAGGAATAATAAATATGAGACAAGATAACATTAATATCATTGACTACTTCTAAGATTCATATAAATTTCTAACAATTAATAAAAAATAATTACTCAAAATTACATAACTTATGAAATCATCATTCAAAAACAAATCTTTAAAGAATAAATCATGATTGAAAAATAATCACAATAGTGAAAATATTTCTTTCTTATTTGATAAAAATAACATCTATATGTATCCATCTAGAAGTGTCAAGTGAGCCAAGCAGCCCGGGCACGGCATGAGGCAAGGCCCGACTAAGTCATGTTTGGCCCAGCAACGCATGGTCCAAGACCATATCTAGACCTGAGACATGCCGGCCTGAGGTAGAGGTGTCAACCGGGCCGGGCCGGCCCGGCCCGAATTTGTAAGGCAGGAGCATGCCGCCGTGCGGCCCGGCACGGCCCGCAGGCACGACGGGCCGTGCCGTGCCTTGCCTGGCCCACTCGGGCATGCCTGTCTGAGCGGTTCAGGATACGGGAGACCGCGGGTCGGGTCGAATCAGACCCGACCCGCGGTCTTTTTTTGCAGGAGCATCGTGGGGTCGGGCTCACGGGGCACCCGGCATGGGACAAACCCGTGCCGGTGTGCCGTGCCGGGTCAGGCACGGCACTGCAAGGGCCCGGGCACGGAATTTTTCCGTGTCGGGCCGGGCCGGCCCGGCCCGGTTGACACCTCTAGCCTGAGGCACGACTCATGCCATGCTGGGCCAAAAGCTGTTATACCTTGTACTAATTCATGCACAACCTGCATGCCTAGCTCATTGGCATGGTCCACCGGCATGATGACCGTGACCCAGGACCAAACCCAGACCTCATTCCCGTTTAAAAAAACTAGGTGTTTTTTTAAATGGGCCCGAACCCAATTCGCCACATTGAAGGGGTGAATTGACCAATTGGGAGATAAGTTCCAATGACTGTCGAGCACGTCAGGCATGTTTGCAAAATCTGGCTAACACGCACCCAACATCAACATCAATCATTGTCGTTGTATGGTGCATGTGTGCATGTGTCGGCTAAAAAAAATTCTTTTTACAGTGAGATCCTAGCCATTGGAATTCTTCCCAACGGCACGAGCAAAAATCCAATGGCTAACAGATTTCTGCCCCTATATATATTTAGAAAAATGATTTAAAAAAATATATATTAATTTAATAAAAAAATTATAAATATATATTAAGTATTTAGAAGTTTTCATTCTTAGTTTTAAAGATGTCTCCTCTCCTTTGCTATGTGCTCTCCTCTACTCTGCTCACTGTTGTTCCTCTCTCATTTTTAGTTTTAGTTTTTTTATGTTGAAAACCATAAGGCATAATGGAATGACATCTGACCTCTAGTTGCAGTTATACTAATGATAAACAATAATAGAATTCGGATATTTTTATTTGTTGTTCACAAAAATTAAACTTAATTATGTTTAAACATAAACAAAAAAATTTAACAAATGACTAATAAAATATATTATAATAATATCATTAATATTGATTTAGATATAAATAGTAATAATAACAGTACGAAAAAGTGCAATACTAAAACCATGTTTTTTTCATGATATCAACTTAAACTCAAGTGTCTAAAAAGTAAAAAACTAAAAGAATATAAATTATTTAGACTCACTTTAAAATAATAAAAACTTAGAATTCTAAGAATATCAATAAAGAATCGGCACAATGTATATATTATCAAAAAATATTTATATTTAAGAGTACAAGTGGTGTATGCCACCTACCGGGGCATATCAATCAATACATCAAAAAATATGATACATTAAATTTAAGGTAAACTCAACTAAGCATGAGTAGTAAAGTGTTTGAAAATAAATCTAATTTAATTTTTTTTATCACATAAATAAACTACAATGAATTAGGGATAGAAGATATAGTTAAACTGATTATGATTATAAATCTTTCGATTAAATTTTCAAAAAATCATAGGAGAGTCATTATCATGCATGCTTGCTACTAACATTCTTATCATATGATTCCTAAGTTCATATGTAAAAATGACATAAATAAATAATATAAGTTACAAAAAAAAATTAATAAATTTAAAAAATATAGTGAAATAATATTCAAGATGTCTGATATATAGACTACTCATGAAAATGTATCGTTTGCATGTCTTACCGCCCACTATATAGATTCTAAATAAAAATTTAATAAAAAATTTTAGGACCTGATATTCTTCTCCTCATGATGATCCTGCCATATATGAGTGCATGACGAGAATATTTAGAAAATATAAAATTTATAATAAGATATTTAATAATACATTTAATAATGTATCTAATAACGAAATCATTATTCGTATGTCTGTTATGACCATTAAAAATGAGCCGTTAGATGAAATTTTTCATGTTAGGTGAATATGTTATATTATTAACCTGATAGTATAAATGAGAATGAATATTATTTTTTCCACATTAAAAAAAATAAGAAACTCACTAAAATATCTTAAGACGCTAAGCAGAGAACAAAAATTTGATAATTTCTATTTGATTGCAAGTCTGAAGAAAAAAAATTATAACAGATGTGAGACATTATTGAAATTATACTTAATGTTGGAGTTATGTGTTAGATACAAACATGTAATATCCAATTACATCAATAAATAACATACTATTATTGACTACTCTACCTAGAACTAAGAGGATAAAGTGGCACTTATAGCACAAGAATTAATGACAAATGATGAATATTGGGACTAAGTGGATATTGAGGACACCACTAAAAATACCATCAGATTCTTACATGATGATAATTTATATACAAACACTGTTTGGCATTAAAATTGATTATTATTTGTTTATCTTGTGTGTATTCTATGATTATCATTTTGGTACAATACGATTTAATTTAAATATTTAAATTATAATTTATGACTAATATTTTTTTATTATTATTGCTTATTATTTATTATTTTTATTTAATGTTTGGCTCTTTAATCATGGTTTGAAATAAAATTTGAATTGTATTTTTTTACTACACTTATAGCGTAACAGTTGTAATTTATTTATATATTTTTAGTCTTTTAATTATATTTATGATTCATTAACGTTATGTCTGATGTGTGTTGCCTATTATACGTGAATTTAGTTTTTTTTATATTATTTATTTTATATTTTTATTTTATATTTCTATGGTGATTTGTCATTGGTGTGTGATAGTGGTGGAGGTGGTTGAAATACTGCATGTGGTGGCATCACCCACAAAACCGACATGATTCAGCACAACTCAGCATGAGCCGACATGAGTCTGCCTAGAATTATGCCGGTCCTACCGTGTCGGGCCAATAGCCCGGCAATCATGCCATGTCGGGCACTGCATGACTCTCATGTCGGGTAATGCCCAGCATGCCATGGTAGCCTAACTGGGTGACCCAAAAAAGGGTTGTGCCGGCATGACACACCATGTTTGATACATGTACATGAGTTGACATAATTATTCTTATAAAAGAATAATTTTTTTAGCAGTTTAGACCGTGTTGAATTTGATAAACTTTTCTAAAATTAATTACTAAATCTTGTTAG
>JAREIK010002838.1:8120457-8170457 GCA_029783825.1 Sapria himalayana | reverse complement strand
CAGCTTCAATCCATTGCTACACACAGCCTTCAATGGAGATGTTGAGCAACACAACTACACATCTTTAGCAATGGCACATGACTCATCTAGCCGGTGGATATAAATTATAATCATCAGTTGTCTCTCATTCACCTTTTGTAGACGATGAAGAATCTGCCAAAAGCTTTATTGCTCTTCTGCATCAACCCTATTTTTAAAGCTAGATCCTTGCAGAGGTCTTAATGGAGATAAGCACTATGTAGCCTTAGTTATCTAAGGCTACATAATGCTACCAACCACACCCAAAGAAACACCAACATGACTTTCAACCCTAGCACAATCAGCCCCTTCATTGATTCAAGAAAGCGCCATAACCAATTTTCCAATAACTACTTTTGTTACAAGAGTAATTGCGATATTCTCTTGAGCACTTGCAAAACAAAATATGGATCATGAGCCACATCATGCATTTATTGTTCCCTCTTTCAACATGTTCACTAGCATTAGTGATCCCTATAATTAAATGTTGCAATTTAATCAATCGATGATCATGAATGATGGAAATGATTAGTTTTTATGCACATCATTTTAAGAATTTGCTAGGAGATTTGACCGAATAACCTTTGAGGAATTGTGTTGGCCTGGAGCACAAATTTGCATCTGGTTCAATTAAGTTTTTTTAAATAGATATTGGACATTATTATTGCGTGATATCTATGTTTGGTGTTCCATTGGCAGAGCAGTAGTTATCTTTAAAATATAATAATGCATGGTGAAAAAACCATTTGCAACTTTACTAGTAGATTTGGCCAAGTTGTGTAACAGCTAGAAGAATTAAAATACATGTCATTTTACAAATTTTTAGAAGAAGCATCAATTCTCAAACAAGCTTGTTGGAGTCACTATCGCTAACATCCTTAACCAATATGGAAGAACTCTTCAACCAAACAGACATATTATCCTTATTGTAAGACAATATATAAGCAGTCACTCAAGAAATTAAGATAATGAGCTAGCTAGTTAAAAATGATGAGCTAGATGGTTATGGAATTCTTAAGCATAAGCCCAACATGGATAGGATTTGAACGTGCCATGATCATGCTTGACTATAAGAAGATGCCTCACTTTTTAATTCATGTATCTTAGTATCTCATAGGAGCATCTATTAGTCATTATATTCAATATTCATATTTTGATCTCTCAAAATGTAAAAGGAGACACCATTATAGATACTATAATAATTGCAATCATGACACTAAGAAACAAATGAGTTTGATGTTCATGACACTAAGACATTTTCGATGTTGAATGAAATATTCTAGCTAAATAGTGGGCCTCATGCATTAGGCACTAAAAAGTTAGGCAAATCTATGATGATCCCAATGGAATCCTATCTTGATATCAATTATATAAATGGCAGCACCGTTGATGACAATCATCAATCTAAACAAAGTCACTTTTAAGATGTAATTACCTATAATTAACTCGATAAAAAAAACTATTTAACGCCCTCACAATAAGGGCATGATAAATGCTCAAAATGTATATATTTATTATGTGATATTTCCAAACTAAGTCACTTTCAAGTAGTAATCACCCATAATTAACTCAATTGGACTGTTGAGGGCCCTAGATTGTAATATTTCTATGTTTGTATGATTTTTTTTTTTTTTTTTTTTTTTTTTTTGCATTAGGAGTATTCTAGCTTTTACAATAAGCCAAAGGAACTTTGAGAAGGGTAATTGGAGAAAAAAACAAAGTGGAAAATCTAAAGAGATGAAGCTAAGGAAGGATTCGCATCAACTTGCAAAAAATCACAAGGCATGGTAAAATTGTATAAACTAGGGACTAATGTAACTCTAGATTAATTTTCACAACACTTACAAAATCTTTATGGATCACTTACAAAATGCTTTAAGCTGAGATTAATAGTTAGTAGTTTTAGAACCTTGTAAAGCCCTTACGAAAATTATTATTATAAGATTTTCATATTGTCTTGTGCTTTTCACTATAATTATGATCATATGAGAAGTAAAAATGCATTTAATGAGGGTTGCGGTTGAATAACTCTTTTAGGGGTTTTACCATATTTTAAGAAGAAAAAACAAGATCTAAGATTTCATATTTTTCTCCATTTTTATGAGACTACTTCACATTCTCCCTTGATGAAATATATATATTAATTAATGTTTTTACTATCTACATCTCTCCGTTATCCCTTTTGGAATTACATGAGTCAAAGGGGTTTTACCATGTTTCAAGTCATATTTTCCCCATGTTTTGTACATCATATATTTGTACTATAAAATGCATCTAAGATACTTTTTTTCTTTAGAAATTCACGTATACGAGCATCTTCTAAAATACCTAGGAATCACTAAATTCATGGGCTTCTAAGTGATTTTTCATTCTTTTTTTTAGCAAATAGGTGTGACATGTATGATTGCGCCATAATTATAAAGTGAGAAGTGGGGTTCTCATTACTAGTTTTTATTAGTTTTATAGTTATAGATTAATTTTCACAAATCATTCTTCTTTTTCTTTCCCTTCACTTTCTTTATCCATTTTAGCTCCATAAAAATCTAGATGCACATTCTCATGAGATGACAATCCAAGGGATGCATGGAGATATCGTCTATTTTTCTTGAGGAAGGAAAGAGTTATGCACAAATTTTGTGATAACTAAGGTTACAAAGTTCTAATTGTATGTTTTGAGATTTCACAATATTTTTTTGCAAGATCCTTGATCTCTTTCTTGGATTACCTAGGATGAATGTTATTTGATATCCAAATAAGATATTATGGATGTTTATGACTGGATCTATCATTTTTAAAAATGAGAATTTAAAATTGCATGATTAATATTTAGAAATCATTTAACTAATGTATGAATATCATCCATAATACAAATATAGAAATTTGCATGTTAGTCAACCATGAAAATTGTGTCTGTTGAATTCTAACATCGAGAATCCTCATCTAAACTCTACTTTTTAAACCCTAAAATCTAGTAAATTTTACAATTTCGTACAAAATTATCCAATCAATTTCAAACTAGTTTTACCCAAGTTTCTTTATCCCATCTCCTACACTAAGTAAATCATCTTAGTGGATGATCCTAGACCTTTTACTATGAGAGTTTATGTTAGGTAATCAATGATCATGCATGAATTATCTTCGGTAACAAGTTTAGTGTTATAAATTATTTTTGACCTAGTCTAGTTGAGTAAATGACTTAAATAGTGTCATTGTTAGAGATGCTATTGAAGTATTAGAAATATTCTTATTTTTCTATTCTTGTGGTAACTGAACCTTGACATTGCATGTCATTGTGGATTTGCAAAAATAATTGATGAATTTAGACAAGTGACTAATTTGTGTCAAGAACTTTAGAAAACTTTTTTTGGGATGATGGTGTCAATAGAAGAATATAACTATATTTACAATAGATATCATGAAATGAGTCACAATGTGCCTTTGCATGAGAACATATATGAACTCCCCGGCATCAAGTACACCTTCGTGTATTGTGAACCCAATCAAACATAAACTATTTGATCACATCTACTATAATTTCTTTATATATTTCATGGAATGAGAGATAATATTTTTTTATACTTGAGAAATTTCAAAGAAGTATGTCAAACATTCCAAAATTGTGAAACTTAAAATTATTTGATATGGATGAAACTTTTTCCTATGACATTGGAAGATAAGATAAAGACTTGATTTAAAGTAGGCTGAAAAGGCAAATGACAAATTTTGGGGCTATCAAGAATGAGAAACTTTGCATGCTGAGAGAGATAAATGGAAGCTATATCTTCTTCTCCATATCATGAATTTTATACTTATATGCTTGTAAGTTATATTTATGAGCGGGTGTCACTATCAATGAAATAACTAATGGAAATTATGAGTGGTGTTGATTTTGACAATTCATATGATATTTTTGATTTTCTAGGTTATGTGGCTGGTGTATAAAAATGTGGGATGAATTGATTGGCAATAAATTTCTAAAAGTTAATTAAAACCTAATTTAATGAGAGGTATGCCTAACATCAATGAAGAGTTACGTGTATGAGAGAAAAGGTGACTTTCTTGGCTATCAGATTGGATGATGTGTCCATTCTACTGGGAGACAACACATTATGGTTTAGCTCTTGTAGAGGTACAAGCCAACACGAGATAAAGTAGGAGATTGTACATGTGGGGCATGTGAGCCTAATGTGCCATGTGACCTGCCTAGGACTATCATATCTTATGCTAGGCAATGATTTATGGGTCAAGATATGACATGTGACATGACCTATGACCCAACTTGGCTAACTTGATCATTTTATTAAAATGATTGGATGAGCTTACGGATAGCCTAATCGATTGAGATCATTACCCATGACACGATTATTAATCCATAGTCCATGAAATACAAAATATGATAACATTTAAATAAAACCTCTAATCTAGTCATTTATTATAATGGTTATAATGGGCTAATGGCCAAAAAAATAAAAAGAATACTTTTTTATGTTAAGTTTAACCCCCCAAGATATATATAAATACCTATAATTATAATTTATTCCCATAATTTTTTTATGGCATCTCTCTTCTCTACATATTTTCTTTATAAGTTCTACATTTTGATAATTCAAGTGCATAAAGCCGTGAAGACATCTAATAACTAGTAATAATGTAGTACTACGTTAGCATCACAAGGTCAAAATATTTATTTTTTTTATTTAATTTATTTAGTCTCTTCCTTCACTTTTGCTCCTCGAGTATTTGTTTTTCTTCTAAAAATTAAAAAAGGATTTTAATCAACTATATAGTGAAAATAATGAATTTGATACATATAATAAATTTAATATTTTTGATGATAAATATACCCCTACCACTTCTAATTTTCCTCCCTTATTAAGCAAAAAATATGGTGCATTATACCATAAAAAATTCCAACTTAGTCTAACTAAAATGAGAACTAGTTTATCATTATTGATCTCTTTTATACATGATCCACAATAAAAGAAGTGTTATTCATATTGATAGTTAGTGTCAGGATTCCACTAAATTTTACAAAATATCTTAGATTTGTAAATTTCATTTACAAGTATATGTAACCCTCTTACCCTAGGATTGTTATGCCAACTTATGAAAATGATTCTTAAGTTGTGACAAAAATAAAAAATAATGAATAATTAAAAAATCTAAAAATAATAGTAATAGTGTATCATTGACCTCGTATATAAGTACTATGCAAAGTAATATCATTTTCACATGTGTGATGACTAACTATACTAATTCAAATTAAATATTAAAATACAAATATTATGTTTTCATCAAATATTTCACCTTCATATCAGATCTGCCATATATGATTTTCTCATAAATATATTTAGATAATATTATATTCAAAGTAATATTTTTAGTATTATATTTGATAATATTTCAAATAAAAATAGTACAACATATTTCATTTTAGATAATATTATATTCAAAGTAACATTTTTAGTATTATATTTGATAATGTTAAAAATATTGCAACATATTTCATTATTAGAATAATTAGAAAATGGGCCATTAGGTGAAATATTTCATTGTAGTTATTTATCATATGATTAATTCATAGTACAACCATACAAGCTTGTTTAAAATCCTCATTAAAGTTTATCATGAAATGTATAGAAGATATTTTAATGTTTTGAGCTATTTGTATGAACCAACAATCGAAAATACAATCTATATGTAAGAAACACTTAAATAACTTACATAAATATAATGGGAATATATATGATATTGTCTTTCAGTATAATGATTCTACTTGAGTTCAAAAATGATCTATTCTTCACATAATTAGCTAAGAGAAAGTGATGAGCTAGTTCATCCACTAGAGTGTGATTGTGATCTACTAATACTATCATTTGATGCATTACAAAACTTTAATATTATGAAATGGTAAAAATCTCATAAATCTACTTTTCCTATGCTTTCTGCAATAGAATGTAATCTACTAATACTATCAATATCTACTATAACATCATAATTTACTTTTGTGAATGTAATTATAGGCAATAGGACAACCTTTTCAACAAAGATACTAGGAAGTTTCACATGTAAAAAGAATTAATAAGATATATGTGTAAGTTTTAAAGCTATAAGAGATGAATTTCTCGAGGACTTTGACAAGATAAATATCCATACATGTAGTAATTTATAAGATATTGATGACAAATAATCTTTGATGATGAACAAAAATAATTTTCATAAATCTTTTCTTTTTTTGATGTGATTTATTAAAAGATTGACATATTTTTTTTATTTAATTTTTTTAATCATTCTATATTCATTGTTCATTTAGATAATTATCACATGAGTATAATGTATGTGTTTAAACTAAAAAGTAATGAAAATTCAATTGATCATTTAAAAACTTAACTCGAAACTAATTACAAAATTCAAAAAAAGGGGTAAAAAAGACAATTACATAAACTCAAAATGAATGGTTAGTGGATTTATTGGGCCTTAAACCTCAACCAAAGCCCATAGATAGGGCCATGGGATCATAGGTCATGGAATATGTGTTTAGACTCAGACACAATCATTAAGCCACATAGACCCACTCAATACTAACCCATAAGCTACAAGCCACAAACAACAAGGGGCCAAGGATCCATGCCTCAATTACAAGGGGAGAGGTCATGAGGCCATGAGCCAAAGCTTGATCATCTTGACATGGACATAGGTACACTTGCATTATAACATGTAGGCCAAGATTGTGTTGGGACATGACATGGGGCATGGACCGCATGGGTAGGTTAGGAACAAGTCATGCTCATGTTGTGGCATGTCAACTTGGTATGCCACAACCCAACAACTTTGGGTTGGCTACCTAGCAAACATGCAAGCAATGTTAGGCCACCTCATTTTTGGTGCATGCCAATTGGAAATACCTAACTTTTAAATTGGTCATTTTGGTCCAAAAAGATGCATGATACTACCCAAGAAATGGTTCGTGCATCTCACCACGGCCTATTGAATACCTATAGGTTGAAGGACGAGAAAATTTAGTGGCTTACATATTCAAAAGAGTGAATGCACTTCTACCAAAATGCTAATTTCAACCCCAAGTGTGCATATGATATATGAGTGTTTTTATACCTTCATAGAGGGATTTATGTTTTGATCAAACCAATGTCATCAAAAGTTTCAAACAACATCAAAGGCCTTCATCTATTAACACATATAGTTGTAATTAGAAGAATCACCCTAATATTTTATGAAGAAAAATAAAGTTGATTTCTTTTATAGCATAAAAACTACACAATAATCCAATCATATGGTTGATAACTAAAAATAGATTTTTAGTTGAAAAATTTATCTATCTCAATAGATTGATAATATGAAACATAATATTTTGAAACTTATTAATCCTCATTCAGTGCAAGCAAAGGGAAAAATTTGAGTTCAACCTTAATGGAATCCAATGAGTGCTTATGAGGTGGGAAGATTGTTCGGCATGTTAAATACCAAATAATAATAGTTATTTTAGTGATTATGCATGATGTATTTGTAGATAAGTGGACTTTAAATAGAACAATTTACTAAATTATAATTTTGAGAGATTTTGATGAATAATTATGAAATTGGATAATTTTTATATAAAATATGAGATGTGATATATTTGTTGAGAATGAAGGTAATAAAAGGTCATGTAAAGTATTAACATTCCTTGTATTATGATTTTGTTACATCTCATTGAGCTTATATGATAGTTTTAGTATTCATTCTTGATTGAAGTTCTACACAAAAAATTATAAATTAGATTATATCATGATTCTACCAACTTATTGATATAATCATTTCATTATGCAAGATATCTTTTTTGGCTATAAAATTTTCTTGGAGTTAAAGTCACACTAGCTCATGATATTTTTTATGGTTTTGTGGCATGAATTTTATGCCCTAGTAACCAAGTACCTCATTTGTACTAAAAAACATAGCATCCTCTAGTACCATAACTTTCTCATTACATATCTACCAAGACTACATAAAAAGTCATGGTACTTCTCTAGCATCATGACTTGCAGCTACAAAGAGTTCCATATAGTATTTACTTGAGCTATGACTATTTATGGGGTTGTAACTTTTTGCTATATCAACAATTTAATGCAAGAAAGAGGCCAAAGTCATGGCTAATTTTTTGTGCCATGACTTTATGTTATAGAGATAAAATTCATAGTTATACCCATTCCTAAAATCATGGAATTCCTCAAAGTCATGACTTTCTATTTAAAAATCACACCCAAGCATTCAAGTATAAAAGTGCAAAACAAGGATTTTAAAAGTAATTTTTTAGTCCATGAAGAATAGACTAAAACTTAGGTTTTTTGGAGCACCATTTTACCCAAACCTAGGGGAGATCCACGAGAAAAGAGGCAACACAAGACATAAGGTTAACCCCTATGGGGAGAAATAAATTTTGACTTCCAATCAGGGTAGAGTCTAAGGAACATAGATGAGATTTATGGATTTATGGTTTGTATACTATGCACTCTTGAGGGCTATAATTGAGGCATCAAAATTTCATGAGATATATCTCAATTATTATGTGTGAATTTCTCTTCAATATCGAGTCGTGTTAAGATCTAGAATTAATATATTTCATTTCGTGTGATGGATGCTTAATGTAATTAGATTAATGATTAGATTTTATTATGATTTGATTATTGATAGATATTATATTTATATAGAACTAAAATTATTGATTTTATTATGATTAGATTTTATTAAGATCTAGTAGTTTGTGCATGTTATCACAGTAGCATATGATAGGTAAGCCATGAACATACTCATGCATAATAGTAGGAAGGAAGTGATAGTCCTTCTAATTTTAATGCATGAGACAAACCTATACTTTAAAACCTAATATTGAGATAAGTTTAATTATGTGAGTATGATACTTATGAAGCCAAAATTATGAATATTTTTATAAGTCAAAATTATTATGTATATCTTAGATGAATTGACCCTCAATTGATATACATGGGTTTTATAGAATATTATCTTAAGGGTACCACATTTATTATGAGAGTCACATGTCATCATGGTAGAATGACAATAGGAAAGTCATGAGAGATTCATGAGTGAAGCTGACTCACAAGGTTGTGATAGTCTTGCAAGTTACTTTTTATCATATGACTCCTATCAGTGAGATTGAAGAGAATGTGTATGTTAATTATGCAAGTATGGTATTTATGAAGCCAAAAATACAAATACATTTAATGTCACATTAGTTCATGTCTATACGACACATGAAGTTTGAGAATCAAAATGCACATATGATGCAATTGTAAAGGATAGTTGATGAGTTACCTAAAAGGTATGAACTTTTGAATAACTATTGAGTATAGATGATTTGTCATATTGGTGATAAAATACCAAGAGGATAACTACAAGAGGATCATCATTGGGGAGGGCATAATAGTTGATAACTATCTTGTATGGCATTAGGATACTTGGATATTTTCATAATATTCTAATATTCATTCTATAATTAAGCATAATAATAACCAAATTATTTAGATAGATCATCAAATATTATGAAATGGACCAACTTGAAAATTTATGTGTCTTACCAAAACCTATGCTTTATCCTTTCAACTAGAGTAATAGTTGACTCATAATTGGTTGATCAAATTATCTACATAATTTCTATGGAATTAATTTCTAGATAAAAGTTTACTATACTATTTGTATGACTCATATACACGTGGGACTAATTAGATAAGAAATCCTCACCTAATGAAGTCTTGGGACATTGCCTAATTCTAAAAAGTAAATAATGTAACCAAATTATAACAAGTTTTTGGTACCACAAGGGATTATTGAGTTTGTTTAGTTAACTTTAGTTAACATAACTATCCTTGAAAAAGAATAGTTCTATTTTTAGCAGTTTTAATAATATTATCTTTTTTTATGCCTTGAAAAATATCATACCTAATGGGGACATATATTAGTTCTATTATTTGAATGTAGTAAGCTGCAAAGATCTAAGATTTGAGAGCCATGAATAGATTACATTTGATACTCCTTATCCATCCTTTGGATCTTCATTTGAAGATATAATCACCAAGTTGCTTATTGAAAATAAAAGATCAAATTATTTGGAAGAGAAGCCGGTAGCCCAACTAAAAATGAGATTTTAAAATACTAAGTTACGTACATAATGAAATGCTACATCAAAAACTTTTAATGGCAGAAATGAAGATGGTCAATTATGAGGAGGTCAAGGAAGTGAAACGAGCTATGACACTAATAACATCATGGCCAAAACAAAACAAAAATAATATTTGAGCATTCAATACCAATGATTTATGTAAAAACTATTGTTAAGATAGTCGTCTATATAAAATTACTTGTTGGTGCAAATAAATATAAGAAGAAATGAAGCAAAAGACTTCACAGAGAAGTTGGCATAGACTAAAAAAATTATATATGAAGTGGATACTTCTGTGAAGGTCTAGCTATGGATGTTAAACATAACACTACTTATGAGACAACCTAAGAAGTTTCTTTTTGTTGTGTAATGAAATAATTTTTTTTTATTGTTCATTGTATATGCATCATACCTAGATACACAATAACACCCCCCCCCCCCCCCCCCCCCCCCCCAATAGATTCAAATCTAGCTATAATTTAGACCAAATCAAACTTAAGTCATGGCCATCGCCCATCAACTAGCACCATGACTTTTCAAAAAAATGCAAACTTGCAATGCTACATGGTTATTTAAGAAGTGCAAAAGGGAAACCTTGAAAATTTTGAACATTTCTCCCTCTCCCAATATCATGAAATCCAAGCTTCAACACCCTGACATTTCAATTCCACCATGGAGGAAACCTCACTATCAAAGTAATGAGAAAAGGGTGAAGCTACAAAGATGAACTATAAAGCAAAAAACAAGCTGCCCCAATCAAGTGCCACTAAAATTCTATAGAAAATTGTGGTGGCCATAGTAACTTGTCTTGTGGAAACTAGCAAAAAGTAGATGTCTTCAATTCTTGCAAAATAAAAGCTTCATAGGAGAGCAGGCTTTCAGATAATTTATCCCCCTTTCTAGTAGATTATAACATAGAAATATTGAAGCTTTCTTTGTGCCAACAAAGAAAGGAAAAGTGCATCAATTATAAAAGAATTATATGTCAATCTTGAGAATCGAGAAGAAAATAAATACTAAGTGAGAGGAATTTTAGATAATTTTTTATATGAGAATTATAAATAAATTACTTTGATTTCAAGGGGCTAGGTATAACATGACATTCAAATCCCTAAAAATATAACCTAATTTCAAAGCAATCACAAATATATTGATGGATGGAAAAAGAGAATTGAGAATAACTTTGAAAAATACTTATGGATTTTTGATGCAGGGAAAACTCATGGAGGAGATTAAAGTACGGTTAGATTTAATATGTTTCTTTTTGATGTTGACACTCCATGTCTCAATCATCCCACAAGATAGAAAAATTATACTATATGCCCACTTTATTGGTTATAGATTTGATGTGGAAAAAAAATACTTGAAAAATTTATTCTCAATTATTTATAGGGTGAGTTTTCATGCCTAATAATTATACTTCCTTGATTACATTATTATGTCGAATTGAGGGAGTCTCGATGGATGAGGGAATGATGAACGGTGCTTGATGGTGCCCCTAACATTTTTGGGCATTAAAAGATAGCTTCAATGAGATAAAAAAACAAGTCAATTCTCAATGGGGAAGAATCAACACATATTAGGTGATAATGATCATCCTTTCTTGAAGTAGACATAGATTCTATGGAAAGAAGAGGAGAAATATGATAATAAGAGAAAGCCAACATTAAGCATTCTCTGGTTACACAATTAATTATGATGGGTAATATTTATCATGTTTTGAAAAGTATATAGTTAGAAGCCAAAAATATGGAGGAACACTTGAAAAGTGAGATTCAATTTTGCCATACAATAATACTAGATGAAGCTAAAAATGAGATGTAATGTGGGAAGTACCTCTCTAAAAGAAAGAAACCTTTGTCATGATCCAAGAGAAGTACATCTCTAAATGATTTATAAACTCTTGAAAGAAGAGATGAAATAAGTGGAGACCAAGAAGATAGGCAATTCTGAATCATTTGAGAGGCTTTATGAGGTTATCACAATAGAAAGGAAGAAAATAGTGGTGATATGAGATAAAAGAATTGGAGATGACATATAATATTAAGAGAATCAATGGATTGAGGAATTAGAAAAATATAGAGGTATTAAATGGGTTGTATCATGCCGACACTACATGACATCCATATGACTAGACCCAGCACAACCCATTTGGCCTACAACAGGGTAGATCCATGCTGGGTCATGCTAGTGATGGGCAGGGCAGCGAGTAGCCTGAATTGAAATATTGAATGTACATAATTAAAGTATTTTAAAATTTTAATTTTACATTTATTCAAAAATCAAAATATTACATTTAATCAAAATAATATAACTAAAATAGTACATATGTAATGTGCATTATATAACATGTTTATATTGCATTGTAAAATTATATGAATTAAAATTAAATCAATAAATAAAAAAATATTTGATATTCGAATCAACTCCAAAATAAAAATATTTAATGAAAAAAAATTAATTCAAGAGCATAATATGATACATAAGTTATAACATAACATGAATCATAACTGGTAGAAATCCAAAAATAAAGAAAATATTTTATCATATGAAAAAAAATAATCCAAAATAGCACGAGTCATCAATCCATGTATGTAGTATGATATTACAGATGTAGATCATCATAGTCATATATGTATTTGAAGGTATTGCTAGTGATGCCATCAATATCTTCAATCTCGATATTTCATCAATCATCATCTACTAGTAATTCTTTCACTTTATCCTAAATGTCCAACCTTAAATCTTTTTAATTCTTCATGCATGCAAATATCTATATGATATCTAGTCATAGTCTCGTTCTCCTATCATAAATAATATTGGCTGTCATAGAAAATATAAATTCTAATACTATGCTAGATACTGGAATAGGTAAGTAGATCACGTGTCATCTTAGATAGCGCATGATAGGTGGATTCATATGATTTTCACTAACTCAAAATATATAAATTCTTATTATCATCATGTGAAAATATGTAGTAATCAATATCTACTGAGACAACTTGCTTATATTCGATAGACCATCTTCTTGTTTTTCCCTAGCTAACTGAATAGAAATATCATCATCTCTAAATATGGTTTCAATATCTATACTCATAGCATCACTATAACTATCATATCTAGTATCATAATATGTAAATATGGTAATTTTTCGTGAATAAAATCTTCAGGTTCATGTAAACAAATATGTATCTTAATATATCTTCTACCCCTTTCAGCTTGAACCTATGATCTATATAGGTTGCCACTCAGTATAGAGTTGGGATGGAAGACCAATATTTTAAATACTTAGTTTCCATCTCAACTGCCATGATATTAAATGTAGGGCATCCTTTATAATTGTTAAACATGTTACTTATATTGCACATGCATCAAAGTGTAATACAAGTGGTGGGAGTGTACATGGATGAATACATATTTGTTGTGTCATAAAAAATCTTTAGGAATTTCATAAAAAAAAGTTTATCATTCTTACTATTAACATAGTTAGACATTATGTGTTGGTAGCCAACACATGACTATAATATAAAATAGGTATAATTCCAACAGTATCTTACATCTATTTGGAATTTTTTTAAGACCCACTAACAAACAAAAATTGCTAAATACTTGTTGTCTGCTAGACATCCTATTGTATTTTAATGAATCTCTTTTTTTTCCTAAAGTGGATTTCTGCCTATACTATTATGTTAATTATATGACATAGATAAACAATAACTTATCTCTAATAATTCTAATAAACATACTAATGACTACTCTATTGTTAGAAGTATTACTAAATATAATACTAAAAATTTTATTTTAAATGGCATATTCCTTAAAAATCATCATCATATGTCATAGCAATCATGAGGATGGAGCATTTCAAGAAATCCCAAATTTGTAGTATAGGTGCCACTAGCCACCTTATCAGGTATGTCGATCAATATACCAAAAAATAAATTGTATTAGATCATGAGTAATCCCAATAAAGTAGCAGGGTCTTTGAAGTTGGACAAAGTTCAACTCCATTGACTCCCTTTATATACCACAATAATTTTGGGAGAAAACACATGGTCAAACTGATTAGAATCATCAGTCTATTGATTAGATTTTCAAGGGATCCAAGAATAATTAGTATTATACATGCTTCCTTCCAACCTTATTATCATAGGATTTCTAGGTTAACAAGCAGGAATAATATAATCAAATATTATAAGTTATAAAGTAATTACAAATTAATGAATTTTAGGAAATAAAATAGAGTGGAGTTCATGATGATGTGTCATTCATATGCCTCACCGCCAACTATATAGCAAGCTAAAAGATTTATATTCTAATTAATGATAGATATCAAATATCATCATTTCCATGGATAATGCATGGAAATTAGAATTGACTATTAGTAAATGGCACAAATTGATCAAACTATTAACTCCAATAATGTTCTAAGTGTTGGAGAAGCATATTGAATAGAAACTCAGATTATAATATGGAATGAGATAAAAAACATCAAAGTAATTCATCTTGATGATCATGATTGTGTTTAAATTATATTTCCTCAACCAGGTCAATGCACTCTTTAATAATTTTTACCAACTATCTTTTCATAATCAATTCTCAATGTCAATATGTTTTCCTAATTAGATGAGAAACAAGAAAACTTATCGACATCCTCTTAGAATTCTAATTATCTAAAGGAGAAGGATGGAGTCAAATGACTTGCTTTGATTCTTTAATAAGCAAATTAATTAAAGGACATGAATATTAGACTCCAAAAAATTTATAAAATCTTTTGAATTATTTGGAGATATCATGCCACCTTAACTCCCAACAATGTTACCATGAAAATGAGACAGATCATAAATTTGAGCTAGTAGCTAATGCTTAACCACAGCCATAGCTCCTTATTGAATGGCACTAATAATGCTCAAGGAGTTGAGAAAGCAATTTAAAGAGTGAATGATATAGATTCTTTAAAATATTTAAGGCCACATGCAGATATACTTGCTCAAGGAGTTGATTATCAAGCCCTCAATAGGTTGAAAGTGAAGTAAGAGTATCTTATTCCCTTCATAGCTGATCAATTTGATCAACTTGGAGAGGAAAAATGGGGTACAAAGATAGACTTGAAATTAGGATGCTATCAAGTTTGGATAGTTAGACTTAAAGGGGATAAACCCAAGAAACTTGTGTGACCCATTATGATTCATGAATTTCTTGTAATGCCTTTTTGACTCAAATATACTCATGCGACTTTTTTAACTCTTATGAACAAAGCAATTTAATATTTTCTTAATCAATTTGTGGTTATATACTTATATGGCATTGTAATTGATAGTTGATGCCTTGAGAAATTTGTGCATTACTTGTGGTAGATGTTGTATTTACTAAGGAAGCATGAATAATACATGAGGTGAGATGTATATGTTTGGCCAAACTTAGATCCAATTTTTTGGTTGTCTTGTGGAACATTAGATGATTTGAATCGATCCAAAGAAAATATGAATCATTCTTGAGTGTGAGTGACAAACAAAGGCAATGCAATTAAAATTTTTTTTTGGGATGATCAATTACTATCAATATTTTATTAAAGGGTATTCTCACATGGCCATACCACCGATAAACTTAGTGAAGAAAGGGAAGGTGTGAGATTGAAACATATTATGCCAAGAAATACTTAATCAGCTAAATTAATGTATTAGTAAGGAACATGTGACATCCATACAAAATCATAGAAAAACATATGAAATTCATAACTATGCATCTAATTTTGCCATCGATGTGGTTCCAATGCAAGAGGGTAATCAAATTGCCTTTGAGAGTTGAAAGGTCAATGAGTCAGGATGATGATAGATGATCCAAAAGAAATGAATGATTATTGTGATTCACTGCTTATTGACATAAAGACATACCTACTAGGTTTGTATTTTCTAGTGAGGATGGACAATGTGATAACACATTATTTTCAAACTCAAAAGAAGTTCACTCTAAAATCAGCTTGATTACAAGAATTTCTTGTAGAATATTAGAATTTGACTGTATTAAAATAAAATCTATGAAAAGCTAACAAAGTGATCAACGTACTAAGTTGAAATATGAAGTTTTCCATAATAAATAGGCCTTGATGTCTAACAAGGGAACATATCAAACAAAGACTACTTTAAGATTTTTTAGCTAAATCATTGATGAAATATATCATAATGGAAAGAAGTGAAGATTTTGAGGATGGAATAGAATACATACCCTATTAAGAAAGCTCCATTTGCAATGGATCCGTTGCCCAAAGCTTAGTTGTCTCTCACATATTCTTATCCCAATGAAAGCAAAACATATGAAAAGAAACATGGTTCTTTTCTCCTCATACCCAAATATTATACTCCAAAAAAATATTATACTCCAAAAAAAATCATCACATCACAAAAGTGATGTGATTGTTACTCTCTTCACATCACAAAAGGAATAGTATACCTTTTGACACCCACCCATCACATCACAAAAGTGATTTGACCTACAAAATCATAAACAAATATTATACTCCAAAAAAATCATCTAGAAATTATGGTTACTCTCTTCCCTCCTCAAAATTCACTAATCCTACCCAAAAATATTTTTTCAATCCTTGGCAAATTCTGCCTTAGGTAGAATTGAAGCTTGCAAGGATCAAAGTGAAGAAGTTTCTGGATCAAAAACTAACCTCACACACCAATAACACTTAAGTGATGGATACTATGGGACTGCCTGACTCACGAATGCACACACCCTCCTTGAAAACTTAAATGTAGCCAAAAGTTCCCCCAACAACCATGCACGAGTCTCGAAAGCTATGAGTAAAAATGAATCTCCTCCGAAGCATAATCAAAGAAGAATGCTCATAATATGTCTGATATCGGATTCAGAAGTAATGGAATATGTAATTGACAATGGTGAGATGCATATAAAAAACTTATACAGTAAGACTTTTTTGGAATCGAATGATCCTCTTCATAAAAACAATGATGAAAATGCCAAATTATGGGATATAAATGGGCATTTTCATGTAAGCATGGTTGTTTACGTGTTAATCATTTCCCAAATAGAAAATTTTGTGAAAATCACATGAAAATGATGAAAATAATCAAAATGATGGATGTTGTAGAACCTCAGTTGATGATAATCAAGATTTGCATGTTAATATTTCTTCAAATGATAAATGATATTGAAGAAAATTATGATGGTGGGCATGTAACTTCTTCTTTTTTGACAAACTTTGGTAAAACAATCATGAAATTGAATTGTATTGATAATTATGGTATAAAATCTATGGAAATACACTAGGTTGATATATATTATGATGACAGCATAGAAACACATTCTATTGATGTTAAGTATGGAAATGCATATGTAAGCAGTGTAAACACGCATATAAACCTTGATAATATGCATGTAATTCCTGGGAAAAAAGCAAGGAAAAGAGAAGGTAGTTGACAGGAAGAATCAAGGCCTAGATTCCTCTTAAAACCTGATAAAATCTCTGACTATGAATGCTTGGGTGTGGGAAATAAGAGGATGACTACCTCTAGTGCATATACCCATGAAATCACTACCCTTATAAATGGAAAACTAGAGGAGAAGGAGACTTAATATCCATTCCCCAAAACTTTCAAGAAGAACAAAGTCCCTTGGAGGAGCCTCTTCTCTAGAAATAGGACATTGAAAAATACAACCAAGATGCCCTACTTTCCTTTGAATCTGCCTGAAAATGTATACTTTAGGATTTACTACATGAAATTGAACATTATAAAAATTGCTTAGTCAAGTATTTTGTGACCAAAAATCTTGGGCAGTTATTACTCAAGAGATTCTAGGAGGAAAAATGGAAAATAAATGCTGCCATTCGACACCCAAATATGTGGATTTTTTTCAAATTCAAAAATGCTGAAGATATGGAGGTGGTTTTAAAATCTAGCCCATATATAGTTTTTAGCATACCAGTAAATGTTAAGCCTCTCCTGGTGGAGTTTCATTATCGGCTAAAAAAAATAACAAAAATTTTAATATGGGTGAAACTCTCAAATTTCTCCATACACTTATAAAATCCAATTAGTTTTAGCAAGATTGCTAGTTGCATGGGGTAGCCACTTCATTTGAACTTCTAACATCTCTAAAATTGCATGTGCTTGAGTGTTAGTAGAAATATATTTGAATAAAAAACTCCAGAATTAAATAACTTTGAACTTCCCGGATGGTTCAAAAATATGTCAACTAGTTATATATGAAAATCTTTGACCTTTTTGCAATTCTTGTTGTGTGTTTGAGCATTTGTCTAGCAGTTTTCAGAGATATTCAAAGGAAGAAGGGGAGAAGGAGTCCCCTATACTTGTAAGCCCCATTACCTCAACAAGTAGTCATTACCAAGAAAAGAAAGAAGAAATTAGCTTACCCCATACAGAAGAGCAAGTACCAACCTTCCATGAAAGGGAAGAATCATTAAAGAAAGGGAGCAGAAAATATTTGTCATATAATGTAGTAGAAGCTAATACCAAACAAATGGAGGAAGGAAAAGACAGCTTCATTTTGGTGAAAGTGAAGAAGAAAAGAAAAGAGATGGCAGCACTTAGAGAAAGGTCTTCTCAAAACTTCAGAAACAAAGTCAGAAAAAAGAACTCTACGTATAAGGGCACAACCCCCCATGGGCCTTTCTAAATAGAGTTTAGGAGTTCCCATCTCCTTAAATGCTAGGTATGATATTATTAAAACTGATATGTTTATGTTTGATGGTGTAATGATTGATTTATTATCTTTTTTTTAACTATAGGAACTATATGTGGTGATTTGGAGGATGGAGGGAGAGTGTGTTTATGGACTACCCCACACAAATTTTAAGGGCTATTTGGAAAGAGATGAAGACATCTCTATGTATGTTATTTTGTGGATGAATTGTATGGTATGAAGTGAATGAGACTATTGCTACTGGCACTTCTATGCTAAGTAACATTAAAGAGGTAATAAGGGCTAGCAATATGCTACCTGAATTCTACTTAAAAGAACTAGTTTTTCCCAAAAAGTAAGGATAAGATATTGCATGAATACTTGTTTGAGGGTCATGGGTTCTCTTATGGATTATCTGGGTACAAGGGAGGTCCTATTATGCTCAAATGTAGAGATCATATATGAGCTAATGCTATAAAGGATGTCAGATTATGAATGTTTCTATGAGGATATATGTAGCATGTATGTATGCTAGGTATGTATGTAGCATGTATGTATACTGTCGAAAATGGATGTATACTATCTTGTATAAAATATAATTCTATATTGAAAATAAGTTGTCCCCCACTGTAACTGACTATGTAGATCCTCCCTTATATATATGGTTGGGGCTGATATCCAAGTGTATAAGAGTGTGCTATGAAGTGAATGCATTACAAAAAACTTTCAAATATATCAATATGAATAGATTAATATGTGAGTCAAAATACTCGCATAGTGGGCTCCAAATTTTGAATGATCATGAAAAGAGCATAAAAATTATTTTCTTCACAATTTGTATTTCTTATCAAAGCTGTTAATCTAAGTATTGCCTAGCAATGGTTAATATGGTAAGGATGGAATATGTGCAGATGAATATTAAATCCTTTTGGGAATTGTGTGGCCTTTTCATGTGTAGTATGGTGGAATATGTGATGATGGATGCCTTGATGCAACATATGTATGCTTATGAGCCTGTGGGCTTCTCATGCATGGTAGGGTGGCATATGTGAATGGGTATGTAAATGGGATGATCGTACCAAGAGCCATTGTATTGATATGTAATGCAAAGATGTATAGGTAGGGATTGTGCCGTAATAGGCCTCTATGTACAATGGATTGTATGTCACACAAAGTATAAGATGTCTTGTATTTATTGGGTAAGGAATTGGCCTGGAGGTAGGTGAATGTAATTGTAACACGTGCATGAGATGAGATTGTATGGTGTATGAATGTTATGAAGTGTGCTATGATGCAAATCGATATAATAATTCAAATTTAGAAGAAATCAAAGAAAAAGTAAGTTCGCATGGGAATGTATCAAATGGAGAATACTCAAATATGGGATTAAACTAGTTAATTATTATGAAGATAGCTAGTTAGAATATTAGGGGTTTTAATATCCCTATTAATTAGGAGATTCTTAGGCTACAGAATGCCTATTTTTGTATATGTAATTTGTTTTTGATAATCTATTTGTATAACCAAATGTATTTATTTTTAATATTTTCATGTAATTGAAGGAAAGAAAATTTTAAGAGGCCGGAAATGTAGCAGTAGCACAATAATGGAGGTCCCACTGACTAGTCAGCGGGCCGAAATTTTTGGAGCAGAGCCCGACTCGTCCCATGATCCGACCTGCTCCGGTTAAATGAACTGAGAAATTTTTTTGTTTAATTATAAATGTTTTGTAATTTTAATTTCGGGTGACTATTTTTGGACGCGGGGAACTATTCATCATCTCTCTCTCTTCTCTCTGTGTGATTTATCGTGACTATTCCGTGATGCATACTATAAAACTATATTTTGGTTGGTTTAATTTGTAATGCATAAGTATTTTCTGGTGGATGTAGCTAATCGTACTGAGCGACTAGCAAACCATGTTATTTTCAGTGTTTATTTCTCATTTTTTATTCTGTCGTGGTTGGTTACTGGATTGGATATATATATTGCTTGTTTTCTATTGTTTCTGTTGTTTCTGTATCTTAACATCACTACCGTGGAAGCGTAATTGCCCAACACCTAGCAAATCAACATTTTTACTATCATCGAGGTAAAGCCAAACATTGAAAAATTAGCATGGTTCATGAAAATGAAGTTTAAAAGATATAACTCCCTTGATAATTTCTCATCATCATAATGGAAGAATCCTAGTACTATGGGATAAAAAACAATAGATATAATACAATATCTAGTATAGCCCAACATGTGTATCTACGAATAACTTATAGAGTGAAGAGAAAATTCAGACTCTTAGTAATTTATGGGCTGCATTTAATCATAGTAAAAGAATACTTTGGGAAGGGCTACTAAAATAAGGAATAGCAAAATCTTCCTCATGAGTGATTATAGAAGTTTTTAACTCCCTTCTCACATAGCTAGATAAAGTGGGAAGAAGACTTGTAAGCAAATATGAATATCAGGATGTCTCTAAATGTTGCACTGCTCTAAATCTTGTGTATTTTCCCTCCTCTAGAAATTATTTTACTTGGAAAAATGATAGGATGTTAAGTAAACTAGACCGAGCAATGACAAATAGTGAATGGAATAACATGTGCCTAGACAGCCATGCATGATTACTTCCTCTTGAAAAATTCTTGGACCATTGCTTGGTTCTCGTGACCATGTTACTAGGAGCACATGAGAGAGAGTTTCCTTAAAATTTTGTAACATTTGGATCTCGCACAAAGATATTACTCCCTTGTTACATAGCATTTGGAAAGGAAATATCCAAGGGTCTAACATGTTTTAGTTAGTCTAGAAGTTGAAACTTTTGAAGGAACCTCTTAAAAAACTAAATAAAAAGCATTTTGTGCATATTAGAGCAAGAGTCTCACTTATAATAGATGTCATTCATACTCTTTAAAGCAAGATTCTACAATGCCCTCTTCGAGCATAAAAGATAAAGAATTAACTCTAAAAGTTAAATTGAGAATGTTGGAAGAAGTTGAATAATATTTCTTTAGACAAAAAGCAAAAATAAGATAAATAAAATAAAGCGATTGGTGCACAAAGTTCGTGTATGCCCTAACCAACTCTATAATGCCCTAACCAACTCTATAATGCAAAAAAGTAAAATTTTGATAGTAATTAAGGAGGATGGGATCTTCACCATGTCTCATGGAGATATAGTAGAAACTTTTGTTTCATATTATAAAGATCTATTGTGCTCTTCCAAAGAAATGAAGGGTGGATCATAACAAATGGTAGAATACTTCACTATAATGATCATGAATCGCTCTCATTACACTTCTCTCTGGATGAAATTAAGAAGGCATTATTTAGTATGTGGGATTCTAAATCTTTTGGCCCTGATGAATACATGGTTGAATTCTAAAAGGCCTCATGGAATGACAATAAAAGTGATGTTGTACGTGCCACATATAGCTTCTTTTCATTCTAGAAGAATGCTTAAGTAAATTAATCAAGCATACATATTATTGATTCCAACGAAAACACATGCCATTTTAGTTAAAGATTATAGACTAATTTCATATTGCAATGTGATCTATAAGCTTGTAGCTTCAAGACTAAAAGTACTGCTCGGAGGAATAATAGATCCAGCCCAAGGAGCATATGTGAAGGGGAGATAAATCTCAAATAATTTCCTTCTTGCTCAATCGTAAATTAGAAGATATACAAGAATGAGAATACCTCCAAGATGCTTTCTAAAGATAGATCTCTAGGAAGTTTTTGACATGGTGAATTAGGAGTTTCTAAAGGAAGTCTTAATAAGCCTAATTTTCCTAAAAGATTTGTAGAGGTTATCTATAAGTGTGTAGCCATTACTTCATACTCGATGGTCATAAATGAGCAGCTACATGGTTTCTTCAAAGGAAAAAGAGGGCTAAGATGAGGTGACCATCTTTCTTCTTACCTTTTAACTTTATGTATGGAGTATCTATCTAGGTAGCTGACCGAAGCAACCAACTCAAAGGAATTCTCATTACATTCAAGCTGAACTTCTCTTAAGATCTCTCACCTAATGTATGTAGATGATCTAATAAATTTTTCCAGAGGGGATTCCTCTTCATATGACAGCATTCTGCATATATTAAATAACTTTATTGCTGTTTCTATATTAAATATAAACTCCTTCAAATTGAATATCTTCTTTGAAGGAGTGGAAAAAAATATAAAGGAACACCTGCTAGAAAAATCTAGTTTTATAAAGGGTACTCTCTATTTTGTTTTTCTTGGAGTTCCTTTATCATTTAGGCTTCTTATAACTTTATAATTTTTCATATTATTGACCAAAATAACTTCAGCCATTCATCAATGGGATAGAAATTTCTTTCTTATTTCTGGAAGACTGGAGTTGTTATGGACAGTGGTATAGTGAATAGAGAGATATTAGTTCTTAGTATTCCTCCTTCTCACATCTATAATTAATGAAATAGAAAGCACATGCTAAAGATTCCTATGAGGAGGACCATATACAAGGTGATACGAACTCAAAGTCTCTTGGGAAAAAACATGCATGCCCACCTCTTGTGGTGGGCTAGGTATCCTTAATCTTTTTATTTGGAAGAAAGTATTTTTTTTTTATCAAAACCAATGGAGAATTCACTTTGGATAAAGTGAGTTTATCATTTCTACCTTAATTGCCAAAAAATTTGAGACTACCAAATATCTAAGGTAGATCCACCCTTTTGGAAATCCTTAATTTATGTTAGGGATATCTTGATTAATAAACATGTACCAAAAAGAAAGCCAGAGAAATGCTAAATAATTGGAGAGAAAATGAAAAAATTATTTTAGATTCATACAACTATCTAATTAGAAATACCATAAAAAAAGAAAAAAGCTTGGACAAATATCATTTGGATGAAAAATAATGTGCCTAAATATGACATAAATCTCTGGATTTTTAAAAGCAGGAAGCTCACAACCAAAGACCAATTATTCTCAACACCTATAAATGTGAACTGTTAATCTTACACGTGTGCAAAATTTGTAGAATATATTTATTTTAAATTTTTTTTTAAGAAAGTGTGGCAAGAGTTAAAAAACTAGACAGGACTTTCAAAAGATATTGACTCTATACCATTGTCGTTCAAGGAAATGAAAAAAATTATGTAGCAAATACAAATACACCTAAGAACAACATGAAGGTTGTGGAATTTCCAAAAGAATGTAACAGTTTAAAGCTCCATTAGGTTGTATAAAAATTTTTGATAATGAATTTTATTACTTATAAAAAAACAAAAGTGATATGACCTTTTTTTTTAAATCATGCAAATAAAGCTTTTACTTGTTATATTTATATTCTTAATAAAATCATTTAAACTGATTACACACACACCCACCCACCCACCCACACCCACACCCACACACACACACCCACCCACCCACCCACACCCACACCCACACACACACACCCACCCACACACCCACCCACACCCACACACCCACACACACACACACACATATATATATATATATATATATCTTTTGTTATGATTTACAAAATTTATCATCTATGATATTAGCTAAGGTTGTGGAATGGACCTCAAGCTTAAATAATATGTTGAACTTCATATGTAAATTAATGATTCCATTTAAACTAATAATTCACTATACTATAGAAATATAATTGTACTATTTTACTTATTCAAAATACAATTTAATCCCTTGTGTTATTTAATACTTATTAATTTTTTCTTATTAAGATAATAGATACATATTGATTAAGTAAACTTAATGATAATTTTATGTAATCAATAACATTTGATCTCCTTGAGACTAACCACTTAATTTATTTGATATGTTAGATTATAATCTACTTGTAAGATTTGACATTATCAAAACTTATACGTATTCTCAAGTGAGTATCATCAAACTTTTAACATCATATAAATTTCATTGATAGATCTCACATTATGTAAACAAAATTAACTATCAATAAGTGTACATGTTTATTAATTATCTTAAGATTAAAAGTAATGTATTGATAATAACCAAGAAATATTAATTATTTTATGTATCAGTATAAAATAATCGCCCTAAGTTTGTCCAACTCAATACACACAAATGTGCTCGTACAAGAAGTTGAAACTTTACTACTTTCCATAATCAAGACATTCCTACTAAACTCTTATACTATAATCTTACCAATGATATATCTGATTTCATTTAGAATATGAATATTATGATTATATTCCATAAGAATCGATGATTTGATCTTTTATGTATAAGTTAAACTCTACAAATCAAATCATCTATTTTGTAGAATAAACACACTTGCATTATAATTAGATGCAAACATACGTCATATAAATTCTCATAAAAAATGAACAAAATAATATTAAATAAACATCTATGGCAATAAAATGAATTTCAATATAAATATGATTCTAACAATGGGATGGTTATGCATCACATCACTCAAGGTCGAGAATTTACCAAGGGAAATTATGCAAAAAGTGTTATGATGTAAAGCAATTTGGACATCCAAATATTCATTATACTTTAACACTAGTGGAAGAGCTATATTATTGAACACAAATAAAGAATGATGTACAAAACAATGTGAAAACTTATCTAGGGTGCCAATAAGATATTGAACAACATAAAATTAACTGTGGGCCTCCATTCTCCAACAGCCTACCAATTCTTGAACATTCATGTGAGATGTCAATAATTTTTATTGTTAGTTTTTTTTAAATGGATGAGTTAATATTATTCACGAAACTTTGGTTTTTGTCATTTTATAAATTTTATTATATTAATATTTAATAATTTGGTATATATTAATTTTATATATATATATATATATATATATATATATATATATATATATATATATATATATATATATCACAAATATAATATTATTTATTATTTAAATTAGAGTTTTGTATGGAAATACTACATTTAAAATAAAAAATCCAAAATTTAAGGCTGGTTTTAAAAATATGCCCAAACTAGTGCGTCTTGAAATAATATATATATATATATATATATATATATTATTTTTGTCATTGTCACGCTGTTGATTTTTTAAAATCAGAGACCAACATTGTGAATGTCGGCTATCGAAAATACAATTATCATTATCTCAGCTCACCCCTCGCCCCTCTACCCTCGTCTGTCTGCCCTCACCTCTCGCCCCTCTCTGCCAACCCTATCATTTTCAGGTGCTCCATCGAGATAGACACAGAGCTCACTTGAGCTTGACGAGCTCCCTCGTAGAGTTCCATTGAGCTCCAGTGAGCTTCACTTCGAGCTCAACGGAGCTCCATGAAAGAGCTCATGGAGACGGACGAGGGAAGAGGGGTGGGGAGAGAGGGGCTAGGGAAGAGGGGTGGGAAGAGAGGGTCTAGGGAAGAGGGGTGGGAAGAGAGGGGCTAGGGAAGAGGGGTGGGAAGAGAGGGGGGTGGGAAGAGAGGGGCGAGAGGTATGGGCATGCGGGCGAGGGAAGAGGGGTGGGCATACGGGCGAGGGAAGAGGGGTGGGCATACGGGCGAGGGAAGATGAGTGGGAAGAGAGGGGCAAGGGAAGAGGGGTGGGAAGAGAGGGGCGAGAGGTATGGGCATACGGGTGAGGGTAGATGGGCAAGGGGGTGAGTGGAGAGAGGCGGGAGGCAAGAGGCGAGGGGCAAGCTAAGATAATGATAATGTTGTTTTCAATAGCCAGCATTTACAATGTCAGCCTCTGATTTTAAAATATCAACAGCATGGTAATAGACGCCGTTCACAATGATGGGCATAGTCATGATGTTTTCAGACGCACTAGTTTGGATATATTATTAAAACCAGTCTTAAATTTTAGATTTTTTATTTTAAATATATTATTTACGTACAAAACTATTTAAATCATGTAATTTTATATATTATTGAAGGATATTGGGACCCATTGATGGAACGTGACATTTTTCAATAAAAAACTATAATTGTACGCTCTCATCAAAGAAGCATGGTTCTGATATTAAATTATTCCTATTTAATGAAAATACATTTTGCTAATTTTTGCATTGGATGTTCTTTTATCACCTCAGTAGTGCAATGTCAAATCATAATTCAAACACCTCTTTTTATCAACAAATGGTTGAGTTTTGATTTTAACGATTAGCAGCAACATTTTTATTTTCAATTTTTTTTTCATATTAATTTATTTACATGTAAATTTTCTTTTATAAATATTGTTTTTGGTATTACTTCAATATTGGTCAACTAACTTATCCCAAAATACATATGTGGCTTACAAGAGTAATTTAACTAGGTAAATGTGTATCTGTGAATATATTTGTGTCTGTATGTGTATATGAGTAATGTATATTTGTGTATAACTAATGTGTAGTGAATATAGGTGTATTTTGTGTCGTGAATATACTTGAAACATGTTTTTGCGTTAATGTATGATCAGAAACGTGTAAGTTACTCTGTTAGATTTGTAATTAAACATTACGCACTTAACAAAGCCATTCTCGACAACTATAGCTTAAATTTGACACCTTGGAATGCAGGCTTGCCGCACCCTACAGCCAGGACCAACAAACATTCACAAATCAAATGTTTCACTAAGTTTATTGTTCAACGTTTCTCAAATTTGGACGCAATTATAATCTCATAACCCATCAATATTATACATTAGTTTATCCAATAAATGTCATTATACAATAAACATTTTGGTTATTAGTTTAGATGATTAAATTATCACCATTGCCTAATTTGCAAAATCAATTCAACTTGGTATTACAATAAAAAATTAAAAAGTTTTAAAATTTTAATATTATACAAATGTTTATAAATTCCTGTTTTTCCTACTTTTTACTGTTTCTATAATAATTGAAAAAGAATTTAACGTTATAATTTCAATAATTTGTCATTATTTTTATTCAATGTTGTTTTTTAAAATTAAAATGCTCATATATCTTGTTTATGAAAAAATTAATTTTCAACATTCATAATTAAAATATTGCATTTTATTTTTTTCATTTTAAATTTTAATTATTATTTTTTATATTTTTTATAATACTATAAAATTTCAAATTTTGTGTTTTTAAATTATAATTTTTTTTGAGTTTCCCAGCATTAATATTGTTGCGGGTTGAATCTTTGGAAAGATAAAAATATATATTTAAGGTGCAACTGATCGGCCGCACTCGTCTCGTAGCTAACACCTTAACAGTAGCGTAGCATGATTTAGGTTTGGGATGGATCTGAATAGATCGCCCGACTCACCAATATTATGCTCGGAATCAGATTCCGAATGAATGGATTATGTAATCGACGACGGTGAGATGCAAACTATGTCATATAAATGGGCGGTTTCATGGTAATCATGGTTGCCTTACATTGCCAATCATTCCCCGAATAGACAACACTGAAAACCTGATGAAATAACAAAACGATGGATTCTGTAGAGCCCTCGGGTGATGCTAATCGGGATTTGCGTGTTAATTTTTCTTCAAATAATAATCAATGCAAAAAAATTATGATGGGGACCAACCATGTCAAATAGTCATGGAATTGAATTGTGTTGATAGCCCCCGATACATATCTTTATGATGATAGCACAAAAATACATTTTGATGATGTTAACTGTGGAAATGGATATGTAAAGTGGAAATATGCATTTCAACCTTGATATTATGCTTGTAAATTTTGAGAAAAGTCAATTGAAACACAAGGTAGTTGATATGAAGGAATCAAGGCCCAGATTCCTCTTTAAAACTTGATAAAATCTCTAACTATGAATGATTGGGCGTGAGAAATAAGGGGATGACTATCTCTAATACGGATACCTATATAATCACTATCCTTTTAAATGGCAAACTAGAGGAGAAAATGACTTAATCTATTCCTCTAAACATTCAGGAAGAGTAAAGTTTCATGGAGTAGCCTATTCTCTGGAAATCGTACATTGGTAAATATAATCAAGCTATCCTATTTTCCTTCAAATCTGCTTGGAAATGACTACTTCAAAAATAAGGATTTTCTCCATGGAATTGAACATTGAAAAAATTATTTAGTCGGATATTTTGTGACCAAAAACACCGGATAGTTATTGCTCAAGAAATCCATGGAATAACAATGGAAAATAAATGCCCAATTCATTCAGCACACTAGTGGGTTGATTTTTTTCAAATCCAAAAAATACTAAAGATGTAGAGAATGTTTTAAAATCTAACCCATATCTAATTTTTGACAGACTATTGTATCTTAATCCACTCTCGGTGGAATTTCATTATGAGCTGAAGGAAATAACCAAATTCTAATATAGGTGAAACTTTTAAAGTTCTCCATACATTTATAGAATCCAATTGGCCTAAGCAATGCTATTAGTTGCATTGGATAGCCATTTCATATGAATAAACTAACTTCTAACATCTCTAAAATTACATATGCTAGAGTGTTAGTAGAAATTAATACGAATAAAAAATATCAAAATAAAATTACTTTGAATTTTTGGGATGGCTCAAAAATATGTCAACTGGTGAAATATGAAAATCAACCACTTTTTTGCAATTCATGCTTTGTGTTTGTCTTTTGTCTAACAGTTGTCAGAGATCCTTGAAGGAAGAAGGGGAGAAGAAGACCCCTGCATCTATTAGCCTCACTGCCTCAACAAGCAATCATTACCAAGAAAATGAATAAGAAATTTGGCCACCCCTTGAAGAAGATCAAGTGTCAACCTCTCATGAATGGGTAGAATCACTAAAGGAAGGGTGCAGGAAATCTTTGCCACATGATGTAGTACAAGGTACTACCCAACAAATGAAGGAAGGAAAATATAGTTTCATATTAGTGAAAATAAAGAAGAAAAGAAAAGAAATGGCATCACTTAGAGAAAGGTTTTCTCTAAACCTTAGAAAAAAAAGGAAGAACAAAGGAATCCACGTATAAGGGCACAACTTCTCATGGACCTTCCTAAATGGAGTTTAGGAGTTTCCAGCTCCTTTAACTTTGGGAATGATAGAAGTAAAACTGATATGTTTATGTTTAATGGTGCTATGCTTGGTTTGTTATATTTTTTAACTGGATGAACTATATGTGGCGATTTGGAGGATAGAATGGGGAGAGAATATTTATGGACTACCCCACACATATTTTAATGGCTTTTTGGGGAGAGGTGGTGACATCTATATGTATGTTTATTTTGTGGATTAAGTTGTATAATATGTAGTGGATGGGACCGATGCTACTGGCACTTCTATGCCAAGCAGCATTGACAAAGGAGGAAGGGTTAACAATGTGCTACCTGAATTCTGCTCAGAAGAATTGGTTTTTCCCAAAAAATAAGGATAAGAATTAAGATATTGCTTGAATGTATGGTCGAGGGTCATGGGTTCTTTTCTAGATTATCTAGATACAAGGGAGGTCCTGTTATGCTCAAATGTATAGGTCATATAGGAGTTGATGCTATAAAAGATTGTCAGGTTATGAATACTTCTATGAGGATGTATGCATCATGTATGTATGCTAGTTGTGTATAGAGCATGTATACTGTCAAAAATGGATGTATGCTATCTTGTACAAATTGGAATTCTTTATTGAAAATAAGTTGTTCCCCACCATAATTGGCTGTGTAGGTCCCCCTTTGTATCGATGGTTTGGGCTAATCTTTGGGTGTATAAGAGTGTGTGAAGTGAATGTATCACAAAAACCTTTCAAACATCTTGATATGAAAAAATTAATATGTGAGTCTAAATACTTACATAGTGAGCTCCAAATTCTGAATGAGCAGGAAATGAGCACAAAAATTGATTTCCTCGCAATTGACATTTCTTATCAAAGTTGTCAATCTAAGTTTTGGCAAGCCATGGTTAATTTGGATGTAAGGGTGAAATATGTGCAAATGGATATTTATGGATACTTTTGGGAATCATGCAACTTATCATGCGTTGTAGGGTGAATATGTGATGATGGATGTCTTAAAGCAATATATGTATGAATGTTTGTGGGCTAGTGGGCTTCTCATGCATGATAGGGTGGCATATGTGAATGGGTATGTAAATGGGCTGAGCGCATCAAGAGCCATTTGATATGTAATGTGAAGATGTATAGGTAAGGGATGCATCACAATTGGTCTCTTATGTATATTAGATTGTGTGCCCCAAAAACTATAAGATGTCTTGTATTTATTGGGCAAGGAATTATCCTGAGGGTAGGTGAATGTAATTGTAACACATGCATGGAATGAGATTGTATGGTGTATGAATGTTACGAAGTGTCTTGTGGTGTGGATGGGTGTGATAATAAGAATTTAGGAGAAATTGGAGATATATTAAGGGCACGCAGGATTTGGGAATGTTGCCAAATGGAGAATACTCAAATATGGGATTGAACTAGTTAATTATCACGAAGATAACTACTTGGAATATTAGGCATTTTAATAGTCTTATTATGTAGGAGGAGATTCTTAGGCTGCTGAATGCTTATCAAATTGAGACCCCCACTATCATCAAGGTAAAACTAAACGTGAAAAAATTAGCATGACTCATGAAAATGAAGTTTATAAGATACAACTCTTTTGACAATTTCTTCTCTCATCGTAATCGAAGAATCCTAGTACTATGGGTTAATCAAACCACAAATATAAATAAGTCTACAACATCCCAAAATGTGTATCTATGAATAATTGATAGAATAAGGAGAATAAATTTCAGATTTCAGTAATTTATGGGTTACATTCAATCATAAGTAAAAGAATACTTTGAGAAGGACTAATAGAATAATGAATAGTAAAATATTCTTTGTGGGTAGAGGTGTCAAATGGGCTTGGTGGCTCAGGCATGGCCTGAGGCTCGATCTGGTTCAACCGTGCCTATCTTTGCACGGCATGGTATAGAATAGTGCCTCGGGTCAAGCTCGGTGGCCCCTTGGCACTTTTCTTGCCATGTTAGGTCAGCACGAATCGTGCCTCTTGTTGAGGCAGACATGACCTGTGTGCATAGCTCGATGGCATGCTCACTTGGGCTGATTTAGTTTTTTTTAACTTGATCGCTCATTCATGAAGCAATCCATTTTTTATACACATAGTCAAATTTAATTAGTTGGTCACATGTCATTTTTATACACACAGCACAGTCGGCATGATCATGCCCTTTGTGCCATTTTGGGTTGGTGTCACGTGCACCATGTCGTGCTTGGCACTACATGAAATTTTAATCTTGTCTTGCACAACATTGCATGGTGGCTCGATTGGGCCGAGAAAAACTAGGTCGTGCTGGCATGACATGGACCATTAGACACCTCTACCCCTAGTTGATTATAGAAGATTTTAATTCCCTTCTCTTGTGGCTAGTTAATGTGAGAGGAATAGTTATCAGTAATTACGAATATCAAGATGTCTCTAAATGTTGCTCTAGTCTAAATCTTGTGGATCTCCCCTCCTTAGAAAACTATTTTACTTGGACAAATGATAAGATGTCATGTAAACTAGATTGGTCAATGATAAATAGTGAATAGGACAATTTGTGACTAGGCAACCATGTCCAATTACTTCCTCCTAGGATATCCTCATGTCATTACCTGGTTTTCGTGATCACAGAAATAGCACATGAAAGGAATGTTCTCTTCAAATATTATAACATATTTCAGTTAGCCTAGAACCCGAAACTTTTAAAATATCTTAAAAAAATTAAATGAAAAGAATTTTGGGCACATTCTTCAAAGCAAGATTCTGCAATGTCCTTCATACTCTTCATAGCAAGATTTTGCAATGCTCCCTCTTCAAGCTTAAAAGATAAAGAATTGACTCTAAAAGTTAAATTGAGAATATTGGAAGAACCTGAATTTTATCCTTCCTTAGACAAAAAATTAAGATAAGATATCTTATACAAAGTGATGAGTGCACAATGTTGTTCTATGTCTTGACCAACTCTAGGATGCAAAAAAGTAAAATTATGATGATAATTAAGGAGAATGGGAAGTTCACGATTTTAAATCCCTTGGCCTTGATGGATACATAGCTTCTTTCATTCTAGAAGAATGATAAAGCAAATTAATCACGGATACATAGCATTGATTCCAAAGAGAACACATGCCTCATTATTCAAAGATTATAGGCCAATCACATCTCGAAATATGATTTAAAAGCTTATAGCTAATATTATAGCTTAAAGATTGAAAGTAGTGCTCGGAGGAATAATAGATATAGCCCAAAGAGCATATGTGAAGGGAAGACTAATTTCAAATAATTTTTTTCTTGCTAAATCATAAATTAAAAGATATGTAAGGAGAATATCTCCAAGATGCTTTCTAAAGATGGATCTCTGGATAGCTTTTGACACGATAAATTAGGAGTTTCTAAATGAAGTCTTAATAAGTCTAATTTTCATAATAGATTCATAGAGGTTATCTATGAGTGTGTAACCACAACTACATACTTGATAGTCATGAATGGGCAGCTGCATGGTTTCTTCTTAGGCAAAAGTGGGTTAAGGTGATGGGACCATCTTTCCCCTTGCCTTTTTACTTTATGTATATATTATCTATCTAGGCAGCTGACTGAAGCAATTGACTAAAAGAAATTTTCATTCCATTCGAGATGAATTTCTCTAATGATCTCTCACCTAATGTATGCATATGATCTAATATTTTTTTCTAGAAGGGATTCCTCCTCTATTGATATCATTCTGCATACATTAATTAACTTTTTACAACTATTTTTATATTAAATGTAAACTATTTCAAATCAAATATCTTTTTTAGAGGAGTTAGAAAAAAATATAAAGGAGCACCTGCTGAAAAAATCTAGTTTTATAGAAAGTACTCTCCATTTTGTTTTTCTTTGAGTTACTTTATCATCTAGTCATCTTATAACTTTGTAATTTTTCATATTATTGGTCAAAATAATTTCAGCCATTCATCAATTGGCTGAAAAAATTCTTCCTATTGCTTGAAGATTGGAGTTGTTACGAATAGTGATACAATGAATTGAGGGATATTGGTTCTTAGTATTCATTCTTCCCACATCTATAATTAATGCAATAGAAAGTACATGCCAAAGATTCCTATGGGGAGGACCAAAAACCAGGAAATACAAACCCAAGGTCTCTTGGGAAAAAATATGCATGCCTACCTCTTATGGTGGGATGGGTATCTTTATTCTTTTTATTTGGAATAATTTTTTTTATCAAAACCCTCTAGAGAACTAATAGAAAATAAGATTCACTTTGGATAATGTGAGTTCATCATTTTTATTAAATTTCCAAAACTTTTGGGACTACCAGATATCATCCACCCTTTTAGAAATCCCAAATTTCATCTAGGAATATATCTTGATTAATAAAACATGTAAAAAAACAAGCCAAAAAAAAATACTAAATAATTGGGGAGAAAATGGAAGAATTATTTTAAATTCTTACGACTTTGGAAACACCATAAAAGAGAAAAAGTCCTGGACAAACATCATTGTTTGAAAAATCATGTCTTAACATGTCATAAATTTGTAGATTGCTAAAAGCGGGAAGCTAACAACCATAGACCAATTATTCTTAAAACCCAAAAATGTAAACTATATACATGTATAGAATATGTATAACACATTTATTTTAAATGTTGTTATTCTAAGAAATTGTGGCATGAGCTAAAGAACTAGATAGGAATTTTAGAAGATATGGACTCAATCCCATTGGTATTCAGAGAAATGAAGAAATATTATACAATAAATACACCCAAGGACAATATCAAGAAAATAGCATTTGCAACAGTGATATAACATATTTGGAGAGAAAGAAATAGAAGATATTTCGAATGGAAAGCTCAAGATACATAATTGCTAATTAGGAAAATTAAAACTCATATTTATATTGTTTTCAGCAAAGAATATAATAGTTTGAAATTTCATTAGGTTGTACAAAAATTTTTGATAATAATTTTATTATTTATAAAAGCAAGTTTATATTAGAAACTTTATTTTCACTCTCTCATTTTCTTTCCTACTCTTATTTTTCCTCTTTTTGTTTTACTTTTCTTGTTAACATAACTGAACATGCCGAGCCTAAAAATTACAATTAACTTGTCTTTGATCCAAATTTGTGCCAAGTTATGAATACAAAATTAGAATCCTTATAACTAAAAAACACATGGATGTTTGTTTCTCTACCCATTACTAATAAACCAATCATTTTTAAAATGACTACAAACTTACATATAAATATGATGGAAACATCGAACCATATAATGACTATTTCATTGCTAGATGATAAAATCAAGTTGAAGATATTGACTATCCAAAATATTTTCTCTCACAGTCAAGCTCATAAACCCCCACTGGTTTTTTTAATATCGTTATTTCTCTCTATTGGCTCATCCACCAATTGGATGTTTAAAATACTTTCATTCATGATGATTACAATGAATTTGTATGCATGGAACTATAACTTTGTCTTCACATACAAGAGGAAAACAATACATATTGGCTCAATAAGTCACTTTATGAACTTAAATAAGAATCAAGAATTTAGTTTTCAACTTTATCAGACTTTTTGAAAGGCTGGTTATCAATAATAAAAGGTTGTTTTTTCTCTTTTATCCAAAACTCAAGATATTTCTCTTATAGCATTTCTTATATATGTTAAAGATATATAATCGTGAACCCTAGGCATTGTCCTTATTGAGACCCGGACTCGCCCTTCCCAAGGATCATGACATAGGATGGGGTGAGGAGAGAATGAAAGATGAGTTGCTAATTTAAATATCATTAGCATGGAAATTATCTAAAAATAATTTCACAAATAAGTATGACTGACATCATATCCTCATATCAAATAATTAAATGAGAGTGTAATTCACTAAGAGCAATAGTACATTCATACCTATTAAGGTCACAACTACACTTATTATATATGTCTGTGTGTGTGTGTGTGTGTGTGTGTGTGTATATATATATATATATATATATATAATTTTATAGAGTTGACATCCAAATGTGCCTCCAATAAGTCACAAATGTATTAAAATAAACTTTCATGGGCTCATACAAGTTTTCAAAATTTTTATAAAATTTGGCCTCTTGCCAAAATAATATTATCCAAACATGCCGAAACCACGTATTGAGTAGTTCATCCTCTCCAAAGCAGTCAATAACACCTCGTTTCATGAGAATTTTTCACTATGTCATGTTCCTAGGGAAAAATAGGAATAAATACAATTGCTCAATAGAAAAAACTCAATAAAACATTGCAAAATTCATGTTTTATATTCATTACTACATATTTATTCCAATATATAATTTAGGAGTTTAAGAATAAGTTTTAAAATATCAACATATATAATTATACATATAAATAACTATACATATTCATAAAGCATAGTGCGTATGTAAGTTCTCAAAGTGTTTATTTTGCAACCCCAACCCAATTTCACAAACAAGCATAGTTTATACATATTGGTGCTCTACCAAGCCAGAACACGACACATAGAAGAAAAAATAATGAGCTAGCTCCCAACCTACCTATCACATGTGCGAGAGAATACACACCCACTCTCATGTTCTAAAGACCCATGAGAGATGTCAACTTCCAGCTCGATGATCAATTGATCATAGCTTCCACATAGTAGAATCCACTACATGCATGCAAAGGTATTTGGGGTTATTCTCCCCAAGGAACCTCATGCTTTTCTTTCATAGATATTCTTGCAATCTTATCCTAGCCTTTCATGTCTTGACTAGGACTAATAATCACATCAAAATTTCTTATCCAGAATGTGTAATTTTCCAAATTTAATCACATATGGCTTAAAATATTAGATAACTCAAATTACTTTAAAATATTTCACATAGACATTTATACATGCATATCAATGAATTCACATTTCAAAATCAATCATACAATACATTAAACATGACTTTAGCACCATTTACATACAATTAAGTATTATTTTTTCATTTTTAGAAAAAATATAGGTAAATGTGTTTCTAAATTTATTAAAAAGTTTCTTTAATGATATCAAATTCATGAGTTTCATTTAATTGATCATATATCACAATTAAATCATGCAAATTTCTTGAAACTCATTTTTATGAAACCAAAAAAATGGTTTATTATCAAACACATAGTACTGCATATCATAAAGTAAATATGTGTAACTAATAATATAAAATATGAAATTCTCACATGAAATTTTAGAGATTATTAATTTTAACCCAGATTTTTCATGCCTTAACCCTCACACCTTAGCTCCAATATTTTAAACTAAGCTTTATAACCTTTATTTAATCTCAAACTAAAAGAATAGGAAAACTAAAAAAATCAACACATCTCAATAAATGAAAAAAATCCAAGCCTACGTTAATAAATGGAAAAAATTAATGAAAATAAATCAACTCATCTCAATTCTAACTTTCCTTTGAGAGGTTACTATCTTTATTTGATATTTCTAGTTTTAAAAGATGAGTTCTTGAGCTTGATTAATTCTTAGAAACAATTTTTCATCAAAAATTATGATTATAGAGTTTGATTTGAAGGATTTTGATAAATAAATGAGGAAGAAGTAAAGAAAACAAAAATAAAATGAGATAAATAGAAAATAAATCATGAAAAAGAGCAAAATAAAATAAATAAAAAATTTATCTTTCATTTAAGGTTAATAATTTTATATTTCCCTTGAATTTTGATCTGGCTAAATTTATCTATAAAACTTTAAAACTAGAAAATTTAGCATTATTCTTCAAAATTATTTTTATGAATTCATTTTTAAAATATATAAAAAAATTACTAACTTTATTCTCCCAAAATTATTTTCAACTTAGTCAATTTGGGTTATAGGTTAGAATTAAAAGAAAAATTTTCTAGACATCACATGTACAGATATACTCGTATAAAAAACTATATCCATAAAATAAAAATCCTAAATGGATTTCTTCCTAAATGCTTTGACATCAAACAACTTTTATACTTAAAAAATATTTTATTACTAAATTCCCTTGCTCCAGGAAAAGTATTTTGATGTCACAAAAAGTATGTTTTAAACATTCTACAAGAGTAAGGACTCTTAGATGCATGCCAAAATAATTTCTTAATGGTGTAGAATTTGAAACACCTGCTAATAGAGCATTGTTTGATATTAAAAATACTAAATAATGCTAATTATTTTGGTGATTATTCATAATATTTTGTATAGAATAGAACTTTATATAGAATATTACTAAATTATGGGTTCGATAGATTATGAATAATAGTAGTGAAATTTAGGATTTTTTAGGTAAAATGTGAGAGTTGGTGATTTGTTAAGAAGGAGATGAGTAAAAAGTCATATAAAGTCATGTTTTAGAAGAAGTCAATTCTCTAAGGAGTACATCCACATCCATTCGCAATGCTAGAAATGAACATTAAATGCATAAGCTATGATAATTCTCTGTATCATGACTTAATGTCATAGAGATAAAATGTGCAACCACATCCATTCTAAGAACTATGAGAAACTAATGAAAGAGAAAGACCAAAGTTGTGACTTATTTCTAGCACCATCATTGTGTTATATAGACTAAATATATAGCTACAACCATTCCTATCACTACCACAAATTAAATAAAGAAAGTGACCAAAGTCATTGCTTATTCTTAGTTTTGTACCTTTGTATTATAGAGACAAAAAGACAAAGTTGTGATATTCTTAAATGACATGACTTTCAACTTAAATTTCACACTTAGCTATTAGAGTCTAAAAGTATAAAACATGAAAATTTTGAAGTAATTTAGGGCATGAAAAAAAGTACCAAAGGCTAGGGTTTCAGTTTGTGGAGCATAGTTTTGCCCAAACCTAGGAGAGATTCATGAGTAAATGGGCAATGCAAGGCGAGCATAAACACTAAGAGGACATTAATTTTGACTCCACCTGAGAGAAATTCCAAAGCACATGAATGCATATTATGGGTTTAGTGTTTGATTCTTAGAAACTTTTGAGGGCTATCATTGAGAACCTAAAATTTTATGAAATTTAGGATTGATGTAGTGATATCATGTGAAGAATATATGATTAATGATCTTTATGTTTAAAGTTTATTATGATTTGGTTATTAATATATCTAGTATTTATGCAAAATTAAAATTAGGGTTTTACTTTTAATGGGTTTGTATGTGCTATTATGGTTGATAATAACAGGTAAGCCATAAGATATACTCACGCATAATGATAGGAAGGAAATAACAACTTTTCTAGTTGTGATACATGAGACAAATTTATATGTTAAAACCCAATATTGAGATAAGTTTAATCATATGAATATGGTACTTACAAAGCTGAAAGTATGAATATTTTTATAAGTCAATTTATTATGCATGCCTTATAAGAACTGATCCTTAATTGATGTATATATATTATATAATATTATCCTAATAATTTTACTTTTAGTATGAGAGTCACGTGTCATCGTAGTAAATAGTAACATGTAAGTTGTGAGATATACACGAGTAAAGGTAACTCATAATGTGGTGACATTCATGTTAGTTACTTTCTATCATATGACTCATACTAGTAAAATTTGAGAAAAAAATATATTAATTATGTGAGTATAATACTTATGATGCTATAAGTGCAAATGATTTTACTAGTAAATCAATGTATGTCTATATTATATATAAGATCAAAGAATAAAATGCACATATGAAACAATCATCAATGGTACTTGATGAGTTGCCTAAAAGCTATAGACTTGTGAATGTCTCTCAAGCAATGAAGAATTATTATTTTAGTGATAAAATACCAAAACAACAACTACTAGGGGACCATCATTGGGGAGGACTTAATAGCTAACAACCACTTTGTTTTCCATTAGGATACTAGGATATTTTTATAATAGACTATATTTATTTTATAACCAAGCATTATAAGATCTAAACTATTTATATAAGCCATCATTTGTAATATGATGGATCAACCCTAGAATATAAGAATCTTACCTAAAACTCAATCTTATCATTTCAACTCAAACTATAACTAATTGATAATTAATTGATCGAACTGCCTACATAATTCCTATGGAATCGATTTTTAAAAGAAAGTCCAATTTATTACTTGTATGACCTATATATTTGTGGGATTGATTGGATGAGATGCCACCACTCAATGAGATTTTGAGAAATTGTCTAATCATAAATGATCCTTTCTAGGCACCATAACAAAGTCACAATAAACATTACTAAATAATCCAACAAAATATAGAATACAAGTTGGTAGGGTAAACTATGCTATTGTGATAAGACAAAGTATAATCTATTTAATTTACATTTTGAGCCACTTAATGCAAGAACCTAGATAATTCCTTTTGGGTTGTTATCATCTAAATCCTCAAATATGTTAAAAGTGCATCTTAGAAAGGATTATTATTTCCTTTCAATAATAGTTTAGCCTTGAAAGCCTTGTCATGATTCATATTGGTGAAAATGTTGGGCTAATGATCAGTTATGGGATATTGTATTTTCCTCAGAGATACTCTCATATCATGGAAATTTAAGAAGCAAACCAATTTCTCTAGATTATTAGCTAAAGCTGAATATCGCGCCATGGAAAACAAAAGTTTGAAGCTAACTTGGTTATGTTATGTACTGCATGATTTATAGGTCCCTTAAAAACACCCATGCCTTTTTTTTGTGATAATCTAGTAGTCTTGGACAATGCTAACATCTTATCTTTCATGAGCTTATAAAGTATATTTAAATAAATAGTTATATAGTATTATAAAAAGTACAAGTCAAAATAATTAATGCGTGTTATTTTATTTTTTAAATACTGTAGGGTTTTCTTTTGTTTTGGGTAGTATTGCTTTTCTTGTTTTTTGGTAACTACAGATTCAAAGTGGACTAGGAACACAAGATTATATCTTATAAAAGGAAAACATCCTTTCCCATTTTTTGTATATCTATTGAACTTAGACACGCAATATGGATTATAAAAAAAAGACATAAGATTCTTCCTTCATGGGACTTCCAGCAAAAGAACAAACACAAAAAAAAGAAAAAAACAATTTTATTCTTTCATGGGGTGTGCAAGAGAACGCATAAAAAAACTATTTTTTATTTTTTATTTCTGACAAAAAGAGTCACACTTTTTTATATCTTCATCTTTACTACATAGATGGATAGAGAATCATTAGAAATGTCTTTACTACAATGTATCCTTATTCTATGATGGATAGGTGTGTGTTTGTGTGCTTGATGTCACACATTTTGTGATACAGTTATGCATTTCTCTTCAACCATATCTTCATTCTATTTAATCTCCTCTATAGCTATATTGATTTAGCCAAACACTTGATCCTTGTTGATGTATTTGTTCTTCCAAAACTTTGTTATTTCATTCATGAATCAATTGTATTGTGGTTGATTCCAATATGATTCCTAATGTTTGAAACTTTGACAATACCCTAACTTAAAGAATAATTCTTGTAATTCATGATACAATAAACACAAAAATACTTAGGTAATACATTTATGCACTTGTTTTATTTTTCCATGGATTTTACTTTCTAGAAGTATTATTTTTGGTTCATGGTGTAGTGTTTTTGTGTAAAAATTTATATCATGGATTGGAAGTGTGAATAAGTCTAACAATTGTTTCAATTAAATTTTGTAACTATATTGACGTGTACTATTTTACTATTTTAATTAGAGCTTGTTAGATTTTAATTTCTATCATTTTATTTGAGTTCCAGTTTTACCATATTATGCTTGTTGTACAATAAATTATTGTTGTCATTATACATGCTAAAACTCAATTAGAATTATTAATAATAATTCTAATTTTTTAGAGATTGAAATGGTTTGAAACAAAATTTCACTACCTCTAAGAAACAACTAATATCGTCTATTATAGTCAAAGTAATCAAAGTATCAAATTTTGAGATATACTAATGCAAGATTCCTTTTAGACCAACATAAGGCCAGATAACAAACAAGATATGTGTTTTATTGTAATGATATTGCTATTTAATAAAGATCTTTGAAGTATACAATGGTGACAATATAATCGAATCATTCAGAGATCATAGCAATTCATGAAGTAAGTCATGAATGTTTATGATTGAGATCAATGATTTAACATATCTAAGAATCATCCAAACTCCCTTCTATAATAGATTGTTTGACAATTTTATTTGAACAAAATGTTGTATGCATTATACATATCAAAGGAGGGTATATTAAGAAAGACAAAACTAAATAAATTTCTCCAAAATTATTTTTTGTACATGAACTTCAGAAGAGTGGTGAAATTGATATTCAACAAATATTTTGAAATGATAATATAGCAAAAATAATATTCAACAAATATGGTGAAGTGATAATGTAGCATACTTATTCACGATGTTATTACTAACCTCAGTATTCAAGCAACTAATAGATAAGATTAGAATGAACTTAAAGATATTGGCATGAGGAGAAGGATGCTTAATGAGAAGATGATAGTGTGCTATATTTTTTTTTTTAGTTTGCCCCACTACATTTTACCAGTAAAATTTTTAATGAGGTAGTACTAAAAGACAATGAGCAATCACCAATATTATATAAATATTATACTCTTATTTTTTGTGCTAGGTTTTTTCCTATTGAGTTTTACTAGCAAAGTTTTAATGAGGCATATTCTTATTATTAGTCATTTAAGAAGAGTATTATAATAGAAACATTTACGTGAGTTAGAAAATAATGTTTATTTAAATTTCTAAAGAACTCACAAGAATAACAAAATATTTGAAAAAGAAATTTGAGTTGAAAGATTTTGAAAAAACAAAATTGTATCCTAGCCTACAAATCAAGTATTTCTCTACTAGATTTTTAATTCATCATTTGGTACATACTAAGAAAATCTTAAAATATTTATATATGAATAAAAAATACCCTTTAAGTTTACCAATAGTTGTCATTCACTTGACCTGAAAAATGACTCATTTCATTCTTGTGAAAAAAAAATGAAGAATTGCTTGATCTTAAAATATCATATCTTAATGTCATTAGTATGCTTATGTATATTAATAATTGTACTTGTCTAGATATTAATTTTTATATCAATTTATTAGTCAGATATAATTCCACTTTTATCCAAAGATATTGGAATGGTATCAAACATATATTTTCACTATCTCCAAGGAACAACTAATATGGGTCTTTTAAAGTCAAAATAATCTAAGTATTAATTATTGAGATATGTTGATGTAGGGTTCCTTTTAGACCAACATAATGCCTGATCACAAACAATGTATATGTCTTAGTGTAATGAAATTGATATTTCATAAAGATTTTTGAAGCAGACAATGATGACTACATAATCAAATTATTTAGAGAATATATCAATTTATAGAGTAAGTTGTGAAAGTATATGACTAAGATCAATGATTCAATATATCTAAGAATCATACGAACTCTCTTCTATAAGAGAATGTTCAATAAATATTATTTGAGGATGATGTTACATGCATTATACATATAAAAAAGATTATAGTAAGGAAAATAAAACTATATACATTTCTCAAAAGTTCTTTTATGCACTCGAACTCCAAAAGAGTGGTATAATTGATTTTCAACAAATAATTTTATGTGATAAATTGACATACTTATTTATGAAATTATCAACCTCAACATTCAATAAGCTAATAGATTAGATTGGAATGAACCATCTTAAATATATCGAGATGAGGAAAAGTATTCTTATTAGAAGATGTTAGTATACTAAATTATTTTTCTTGGTACAAGTATTGTCACACAATTTTATTGGCAAAGTTATTAAAGAGGTCGTCATAACATACTAAGAGCGATCAAGAATACCATATGAATATTATACTATTATTTCTTTGTTGGGTTTTTTTTCCATTGGGTTTTACTAGCAAAGTTACAATGAAGCATATTTTTATTGGTGGTCATCTAGGAGGAGTATTATAATTGAAACATTTATATAAGTGATGAATGATCACATTCAAATTCTTAAAAGTTCTTCACAACTTATGATTTTCCTACTCACCATTAAAATGAGAAAACAAACTTATCATTAATGAGCCTATAAAAACCATCCTTTCAACTTATAAAAGGTATTTATACTTACTTATGTTAATGATTGAATGAGAACTTCTATTATATCTCTATATCTCTTCCTCTTTTACTTTTCATTTCTCTTTTTTTCATATATGAAAAGTTAATAATATTTTTATTGGTTTATTTTTTATAATAGTTTTAAGAGACTATAAATTTAAGAAATTTATCAAATTACAAGGTTACAGTAATTCTATAATTTTTTTTAAAAAACTATTAGTAAATAATAAAAATTATATTATTCTAGAAATATAAATTTATTAAATTAATAAATAATATAGAGATTAGGAAAATTATGTAGTTAATATACCTTATAAAATCTATCAAATTATTAATTCAAAATAATTTGAAATTTTATAAAATTTTATAAATAAATAGAAAAAATAATAAATAAGATACCAAATAAAAGTTTCAAATAGAAATGGTCAAAAGAGAATTATAAATGTTTTGAAAAATTTTAGCGTTCAAATTACAAAAAAAAAACTAATTTTATATAAAATAAAAATTTGAATAATAATCATGATATGAAAAATCCAACTTTTAAAATTATCAAGAAATATCAAATAAAAATATCAAAAAACAAACACCATTGATATTATAATAATTATAAAGTTAATCTATTTCAATTATTAAAGAAAACTTTAAAAAGTAAAAAAATTTGAAATTTATAAACTATAATTTTGTGTAATATTAAACATTTAAAATTTGGAATTTATAAAAAAAAATTAATTTTTGAATATAATTATAAAATTTTTAAGATTTTGTAATTTATAAAGTTCTATAATTATTTTAGTGTTGAGTTGATGTTTTTTAGTATTTTTGGCAATCATAATAATTTTAAAGTATTATAATTTACAATTTAAAATTTATATGAATATAAGTTTATAATTGTATAAATTTTATAATATTTGTTGGATACATTATATAATAATTTTTGTATGAATTATAAATTATATAATTTGTTGGATAATTTATAAATAATTTTATACATTCTATAATATTTGTTGGATAAAACTTTTTTTATTTTTATTTTTTTAATATTTTTTGTTTTTTTATTTTTTTAATTTGTTGGATACATTTTAATGATTATAAATTGAAATTTCCACAAACATGTAAAAAGTAAAAATAATTGTGAAATATTATTTTTTGGGGGAGATTAGTGCTTTGGTATATTATACACATATTTATTCTTTTGACTGTCAAACTTTTCATAACTATAAAAAAATATACTAAATTCTAAAATAATTTAATTCTGATGTACAAAAAATAATTAACCTGTTTTTCGCTTTGAAATTTGAAAAAAAAGTAAAATTTGATTTAATTAATTTTAAAATTATTGTTACAAACCAATAAATGGCATTTTTGATTCAAAAATCATAATTTGTTGAAATCCATCTTTTAAAATTTTAATTAATGCTAGTGGCGAGATGACTTTTGAATCCATGCCCTCCACATTGTCAATATGACAATATATCACAAGGTGACAAGATTACTATCAATTGAAAGACAAATCAAAATAGTTATATATACATACAAATATAAATAGAAACATATATTAAGTGTACATAAATATATATAGATATAGATATAAATATAGATATAGATAGATATATATATGTTTATGTCTATATTTATACATACACATAAACACACACACACACACATACTTATAGACATGTATATTTATTTATGTATATTTATATGTTTGTGTGTGTGTGTGTGTGTGTGTGTGTTTGTATGTATGTTTATTTGTTTATGTGTGTGTGTGTGTGTAGAAACATATATAAACACACACACACACACACACACATATATATATATATATATATGTTTATATATCTATAAATATTTTTGTATAGTTATATGTGTATTTCCATTTATATTTGTATGCATATATAATTAATTTGAATTGTCCATAAATTGATATTAACCTTGTGACCATTGTACATTGATATTTTAGTAATGTGGAGGGCATGAGTTTGAATCTCATCTCGCCACAATCAAAATTTTAAAAATTTCTTTTGATTAATTATGATTTTCACATTTGGAAATGTTATTTCTCAGTTTTAAATAAGTTTTCAAATTAATTAAATCAAATCATATTTTATTTTTCTAAATTTTGAAAGGTAAAATTGGGTTGATAAATTGTAGTATATCAAAAAATAATTATTCTAAAATCTAGTATATATTTTTTAATTATGAAAATTTGATGTACTAGAATACAAATATTTTATGTTTAATATACCAAATCACAATTCTCCCAAAAAGTTTATCTGTACAGTAATTTGTCACTCAAATTTTTTACCGCACAAACTCAAATGAATTTGAATTTGGAGTATCTCATCAAAGTAGCAGGGGTCTGATTTGAAATTATTCCTATTTAAACAAGACATGCTGCCCGCAGGCAGTTAAAAAACACATTTTATGTGTTCTTGCAATGCCCACCCACTCTTCTATTACATTATTTTATGAACACGAAGGCTGAGATTTGTTTTTAAACAATTTGTATATTCCGCTTTATTTCGGTGTAATTTGTAATGGTTAAACATATTTGATTGCTTAATTATAATTATGAATCTAACTTTCAGTTCCATATTCCCTTGATGATTGTTATTTACATCTCAACAATCAATTTCAACACTGACATACGTGCGCACGCACGCTGACATACGTGCGCACGCACGCTGACATACGTGCGCACGCACGCTGACATACGTGCGCACGCACGCTGATTTACAAAAAAAAAATATAAATATATTTATATTTATATTAATTTAAAATTTTTAATTTGTTTTTGTGCAGATGCTTCTGTGCATTTTGTATGTAAATGTAAGTATCCACATGATATAATCATATTTGTATATATACATCTATTAAAAATTGAATTACTTGTTTGTATGAATTTTGCTAGTTTGATTTTAAAAAAAATTAGTGATATTTGGCAATAGTCTCTCATATCTTCTCCAGTTTCTTGGGAAATCGTATGCGAGACTAGCTTATTGATTATTGCAGTTTTATATTCATTGGAAATGATTGTTTGAGAAATGATTTAAGGCCCTTATTGGCACAACGTTAAATATTCCCTCGTCTTCAAATTGGCTAATCTATTCTCATAGCAGCTTTATTTTAATGCATTTAGAATCATTTGGCAGTCCACGCAAATATTCCTAGTACCAAAGTGCCATGTTTTTGTCTATTCTTCTGGTTATGATTTAGAGTCGTACAATAACCTCTTTCTCACCTATAGCTAATTATGGTTATGGGACCCGGAATAAAAACATAGATGTTTTCACTATTTTTTTTTAATAATCCAGTGTATCATATTGCTGCTTTAGGACTAAAATATTAGAGAATTTGGTTTTCCTCCTATTTTGGGTTGAGAAAAAAAAATGAGTGGTTTTTGAAATTTGCTTTTTTGGTCTTCAACACTAGACAAGAATTTAAGTGGTGGCTAAAATCAATTAGCAATAATTTATATACATGCATAATTATGTATATATATGTGTGTGAGTGATTGTGTATCTATGTGTTAATTTATATGTTTGTCTATATGCGTTGTGTATGTGTTTGTCTATATGCATGTGTATGTGTATCTATGCATGTCTTTGTTTAGCTATATGTACGTATGTCCATATGTAGAGGTGTCAAACAAGCAGTGTTGGGCTGGCCCGGCCTGTTTTTAGCTGGCCCGACTGTGTCTCAGTACAATGCTTGACCCGGCACAGTTCTGTGGAGGTTAGCTTTGCATGGACCTGTGGCATGAATCTGTTGGGTTTGGTCCGGTCGGGCCAAAACCCTAATTAAAAAAAAAAAGCTTACATTGTTTTGGCGGTGTGCTGCCGCAATTCTTCTTGACTTTCGGGTCTCGACAAGCCTTGCCCCGTTGGGCTCAGTTTCTACTGCTAGGGTGGTTTCTTTGCTCGTGCCGAGGTATCGTGTCAACGGGCCATGGTATTGTGCCGGGCCAGGCATGGCATGAGGCCCGGTTGGCCTCGGTACGGCATGGGCACCGGCACGGGAAATTCTTGTGCCAGGCTGGCCCAGGCATGGCCGAATCGTGCCATGCCTCGTGCCTGTCCGTGCCGGCCTGGCCTAGTTGACACATTTATACTTATGCATGTGTATGTGTATATTGGCACATGCACGTGAGCGTGTGTGTGTGTGTGTGTGTGTGTGTGTGTGTGTGTATGCATGTAAGCATGTGTATTTGCATGTGAGCGTGTGTGTGTGTATATGCATGTGAGCGTGTGTATATATGCACGCTCACATGCATATGTGTGTGAGCAAGTATGTGTGTGAGCAAGTATATGTGTGTGAGCAAGTGTGTGTGTGAGCAAGTGTGTGTGTGTGTGTGTGTGTGTGTGCGCACGTGTGTGTGGATATATGCGTGTGTGCAGATATATGCATGCATGCATGTGTGTGTGTATGTGTGTGTGTGTGTGTGTATGCATGTGTGCGTGTGTGTGTGTGCATGTGTGCGTGTGTGTGTGTGCATGCATGTGTGCGCGCGCGTGTGTGTATGCATGTGTGCGTGTGTGTGTGTGTGTGTCCACGTTTCTGCATATGTAAACATATGTATATGCAGACACATATATATCTTTTTATTTGTCTTTTTATTTATCTATCTATTGATTTATCTATATTTTTATTTGTGTTTATTTGTCTATCTTTTTATTTATCTATCTATTTATCAATTAGTTTATTTGTTTATTTGTCTATCTATCTGATTATGTGTAAATCTGTCGATCTATTTATTGGTCTATTCATCTATCTGTTATTTATCTATTTGTATATTAGTCTTTCTATCTATTTATCTATCTTACTATTTATTTATTTGTCTATCTATTTATCTATCTATCAATTTATTTCTATCTTTCTATCTATATGTTTATTAGTTTATTTATCTGTATATCTATCTATCTATATATAAGTTAATCTATTTATTTATTTATTTGTCTATTTGTATATCTATTTATTTGCTTATCTGTCTATTTATTTATCTATTTGTCTATCTATTTTTTTGTCTTTCTATCTATCTGTTTATCTATTTTTCTATTTGTCTATTTTTAATCTTTTTATCTTAATCTCTATTTTTATTTCACTATCTATCTATTTATATATTTGTATATTTATCTATCTTTTTGCCTTTCTATTTATTTGTTTATCTGTGTATCTTTATATGTATCTATCAATTTTTCTATTATTTATCTTTTTAACTTTATATCTATCTATATGTCAATCTGTCTATATGTCAATCTGTTTATCTATCTAAATGTCTATTTGTCTATCTTTTGTCTATCTGTTTATCTGATTATCTATATTTCTGTTTTTATATTTATTTATCTATCTGTCTATCTGTCTGTCTATCTATCATACGCGCACACACACATACATGTATATATATATATACACACACACACACACACATGCAAATGCAGGTATACACATACACATGCATATATGCATTTGTATGTGTAATATATGCATTTGTATGTGTAATATCTGCATTTGTATCTGTATATATGCATATGTATGTGTATATCTTCATTTGTATGTGAATATCTGCATTTGTATGTGTATATCTGCATTTGTATGTGTATATCTGCATTTGTCTGTGTATATCTACATTTGTATGTGTATATATGCATATGTATGTGTATATCTTCATTTGTATGTGTATATCTGCATTTGTATTTGTATATCTGCATTTGTATGTGTATATCATCATTTGTATGTGTATATCTGCATATGTATGTGTATATATGCATGTATGTATGTGTAGATATGCATGTGTAGATATATATACATGTGTTTAGATATATGCATGTGTGTAGATATGCATTTGTGTAGATATACATGTGTGTAGATATATGCATGTGTGTAGATATGCATGTGTGTGTGTGAACACATGCATATGTGGGTGTACATATGCATGTGTGTATATATGCATTTGTGTGTGCATATATATATATATATGTGTGTGTGTGTGTGTGTGTGTGTGTTTGTGTGTGTGTGTGTGTGTGTATATATGTATGTGTGTGTATATACATATTTATGTGTGTATATATATGTGAGGTATGTATGTCTATATGTGTATATATGTCTGTGTGTATGTGTTTATATATGTCGGTCT